>JAOTQJ010049045.1:0-14611 GCA_025642045.1 Solanum sejunctum
ATAAAGGAATTTGGCTTGGTAAGTGTTTGCGTGCCCCTATCGGGTACGGGTCACGACCCCCGGGGTGGGGTGTGACAATGCGTATAAAAAAATTTTGGCGAAATATGCTTTGCTCTATCTCTTTTTATGAATAATCCCTTTTGGATCAAAGAATTTGCAAGTTTCTCACTCTAACGTCCTTAAGCAAATAATCTATTGCCTTTTGAAAATTCTTCAAGAGTTTCAATTTAAGTTATCAACTTGTGTAACAACATGAAAGATTCTTGATTATTTTTTATCAGTATGAGGATCCAAATTTATGAACAAGTTTTTCATGAACTTGTATATGCTTCATACACTTTAAAACCTTCAAATACTTTTATATCAATTTTATCCACTGACAATATTCAATCATAAATGCATGACGTTTTCTAGTGTCTAGATTGCCAGTCAAATAAGCTTTACACTGATAATTAGAGGATGCTTTAATAAACCATAGTGATTAGATCCTCATAATCTTTTACAATATTGCACTATACTGTATCAAAGATATCATTAACAAAATATCCCTTTTTGTCAGTTTACAATGTGACATAATTTGTTGAGATCTCATCACTTTATTATTTTCCGATAGCTACCTCTATCATGAGGTTTCATAAAGTATCATGTCGTAAGCTCTTCAAGAGTACTTTGCCTCTTTATTATGACCATTCTGATCATTTGCTCCTTTATTTTTTAAGATTTATCTTATTTGGGATCAATTGCATATTTCACGCATGTCATAAACTTTGTCTTCAGGGATATCCAATAAGAGCATTCAACTTTTAGTTTATTATTATCTCCTCCTTATGTTAGAAAAACTAACATATATTCTAATTTATGTTAGAGAATCCATCTTTTATGCATTATGGTATAGTTATTAATCATATACTGTATATCAAAACTATTAGATGGAAATATATAATCCCTGACCATATACTAATTGAGGGAGAAATTGATCATAGTGTATTAGTCTGATGCATATCTTTATATGCAATTTATGATATTTTAGACCATGAATGTTTGTTCTCATAAGCAATGATTGACATTTATTTAAGGCATTTAATGTCAATCAATTTGGATATTCATCAATGTTATTAAGATGAATTGTCTTGATTACATATTCTGAAAGTTGTGCTCTTAACTCAATTATCTTACACAAATAATTTTGCAACTGTCAAACTTCAAGTTAATGATAAATACACATGTGATTATCTTATTCACACATCTATTATAATATCACATGATGGTGAACAAGCCCATGTTCACCTTTTCATAGTTTCAGAATTTAGGGAATTTAGTCCCAACATTAGTTGATCCAATCAATTTATCATGAGAACAAGCTATCTTGAAGAATCTTTTATTTCTTCAATACATGTCTAATAAGTAAACTCTAAGTTTACCATGATACACGCCTTTTGCTTTGATAAATTTCTGATTTCCTGTTACATGAGCAAATTTCAAATTTATTACTCAGGGAGCAATTTTCATATTATTTCTTCTCAGTTACTTTATCTCTCTTTTGGAGATGAGTCATGATCCTATTACAATAAAGTTCACATTCATATTGAGAAGTTTTATTGAATACTGTCACATTCACTACAATGAATAGATCTGTATTTGTATGTAACAACCCATCTTGAGATAAGAAGCCCCATATTAGCAAACCAAAAGAGAGATGCTGGGTATATAAGTAAAGGACTAATATATATACTGTGAGGCGCCTTTTTGGAGTGAGCCCAAAGAGATAAATCTGTGATGGGCTAGGCCCAAGAGCGGACAATACTTCACAGTGTTGGGCCAGGTCATTACACGTGGTATCAGATCCACTCTTGTGTCAACCTTGTCAATTGGGTCAGAGTTCAACCGAGTTTAGGTGAATCTTGGTGAGGAGGAAAAAACCTCAGTGCTGAGTCTAGGAGAATCCCATGTAGTGGGGAAAACCTCTATGAGGACGTTGAGTCCATAGAAGAGGTGTAGGTAAAACCCATCTTGAGATGAGAAATCACACATCGGTAAAATACAAGAGAGATTTTGGGTATATAAGTAAAGGACTTATCACGACAAGGGAGGGTACCCTAGACGTGGGAAATTCTAATGTTATAAAGTATATCAAATTAATAAAGAGGCTAGTAGAAAGGAACTAGCTCACAAGTCTCAATATCAATACTCAAGTCTAGTCTATGAAGCCTCTATCACTATCAATTAGTGCCAATGATAGACCCATGGCTACTTCAAAATAAAATAAAGCTAAATCAAAGTCTAACTCTAAAAGGTAAGATTAAAATAAATAATGATCCTCTGAAGTAAAGGAGGCTCACCAACTTGGCTGAAATACTTAGATCCTCAACGATGTGCTTGTTGACGGTTTCTAGTACCTGTCTCTGCATCATAAAATGATGCAATCGAAGAGGGGATATCAGTATATGAAATGTACTGGTTTGTAAAATAGCTGAATGAAACAAAAATAGGTAGAAAAATATGAAAAAACATCAACTCAGAACATACTCAACCAAAATGTCAAATGTTTATTCAAAGCAAGAATAAAGAATAGACAAGTGCACATCATCCACTCAAATCTCATCAATCAACTCAATTTTACTCAATGGAACTCAACTCAACTCAGTTAGACTTAGAGTACTCAAGGTCAAAACTTTTGGGAGTTTCTTTTATCCAACAACAATCACTTATAAGTTAGTAATTGTACAATAATCCAACTAATGTTACCGCAGTCTTTTCGTACTTACTAGGTAAGGAACGCTTATGATCCATAAGGGATCTAGATAATTAATCGATCAAGTCCTATAGTTTCAGGACAATGAATTGGGGGACCAGACTGATTCTAATGGAACTTAGTCCATAGGAAGAGAACTTCTCCGACTCTAAGCAAACTTATCGCTCAAGATAGGAACCTGTTCGACTCTAATAGACTTAGTCCACTCCTACGCTTGGCGATGTAGTTAATGAGTGCGAGTTGGACTTGCTCTTATTCTTACTCATTTTGGTGCTCGAACTGCACCTAAGACTCAATGCTCATAAGACTCTTCAACTCAATCAATTATCTAAATTAGTATCATAGAGACACTCATCATCTCATTATCTCAAACTCTAAAGTCCTCTATTGCTTTCAGGGACCTTAATCCATCTCAATTAACTCAATTCTCATTTAAGAACTCAAGAACTCCGATTAATAATTAGGAAGAAGTTAATTACACAAAAGTCTAGAATTCAATTATGGATACTTGTAGGAACATCAAGCTCTATTAACTCATCTCCTTGCTCACATCACAATCACAATCATATTCTCGACTCAAGGCTCTAGACTCAATCCCTAGGTTCATTCATGCAATCTTTATAAACTAGTAAAATAGGGTTTATGCAATAACTCATGAAAAGTATTGGATTCAAGTAAACAAGTTTATGATGATCATCAACATATGAAAATACATGTAATAGATACAATTTGCAAGAAAATAATCAGGAAAGTATTTCAAGAAAGATGTATGTGGAATTATGGACTCTCAACTCTTTTATTACCATCTATGGGGCATATGGAAGAAAAATCTCATATTTTAGTTTACCCTGACATACTTGGTTTGAAGCTTTTGAAAATCAACCTCCGAAAAGCTCTCCTCAAACTCCTCGAATTTATGCTCCTCTTCTCCTCTTTACCCCTAGCCTTTTTCAAGAACTTAGAGTAGCTTAGGAATGGGATTAAAAATCTCTTTTACATTCAAAAGGACATATTTTGATCATGTTTTGAGTCTAGGAAGGGTTGGAAAAGGTCTGAAATTCCCCTCATGAAATTCAAAACAAGTCTATCTTGGGACATGGGGTCTGCTATGCTGACAGTATAAAATTTAGCTATTTTTTGTGAAAAATTCTAATAATGAGTTTTCTAACCCCATAGAAAGTTTTTAGAACAAAATTAAGTGTTGGTTCGCGACAGGTGCACACTGCACTCCTGTCGCGTACTTATTCCAAAATTAATTTTTGCATCAAAAAATTATCTTTGATCTGATTGCTCTAAAAATTAAGTGATACCATTTTTCTACTCAATTTTTTATGCTGATCGCATATCCACCCTCAAATTCGCCATCAGAGCATGGGAAGAAGCGTTATATGTAGATCTCTCCTCTAGGGGTATTTTGGTAATTTTTATCGACTGTTACATTATCTCCCCTTTGGGAATCATTCATCCCCAAATGATGAGTAAGGATGGATATTAAAGTATGAATAACAATCAAAACTCCTCCTAATACTCACTCAACCAATCAAGTTCTCGATTCCTCATCAAGCTCTACAATCTCGACTCGGACTCATGAATAGGTACATCAACTTAGATAGACAATTCGGTTCAGATCAAGAGTAGAGATATTATCTTAGACATTATGAATATCAGGCATAAATGGAATGTCAAAACTCAATCAATTCGACTCATTTAAACATATCCACATTCAGTCATTAAACTTAAGAAGGAAGTCATCAACTCTAATCAAGAAAGGGGACCATCATGATATACAAGACTCTACGGGCACTCTCAAGCTCAACTCCTCACCTCGATGTGCTCCTTTTCATAGCACTCTACTCTATCAATATTAAGCTTATAGCTCCTATTCAACTCCCCATATATCCACATCCTCTTATTTTGTTCAAGCCTACTTCTGAGCCTCAATAAGTCATCCCTAAGATGATCATATTTGTACAAGCTAATACTCAATACTAAGCTCTATACTTCCTCAAGGGCTTTCATTAAAAAAACACTAGTTATCTTCACCACTTCACTACTATTACTCAAAATTACTATTACGAAGTCTTTGATAGTCTATCATCAACACTTATATAATAACAACCACGCGTTAAGCCTATCACTCTAACCACTTCAATTGTATCTAAGAATTTTCAAGTCCACTTAGTACTTCTACCTCCACCATTCAATAAGATCCCACTCAAAGACATGCCAACATACTCTTATCTATTATTTCACATCGTGGCATCTTATCTTTCCCCTCCTCTCTGTCGTTATCCCTACATGACACAAATACAACACCAGTATCCCTATAAGGATACATTCACTTCTCCTCCTCTACCCTCACTCTCAGTCTACTACTATCAACATCATTATCTGGAACCGAAGGAACATATCATCTCCCCCTTTGGCGAAACCTACATCTATTACCTCTCCACACAAGAATGAGCATGATTATACATCTAAAACTTGATACTCTAACTCCTACTATCCACAATGGCATAATAAGCCAAAGGCCAGTTCATGCATAAGTTGATATCGGAATCATTCATATTCAACTCAAAAAGATCAACTATGGTACCTCTATTGTGGACGGGAAGGGTGCAATCACCATCGGCTCACTCAATTAGGATAAACTCATTAATGAGGGGAGGGTCACAAAAGATACGACACCAGAATCGAAAAAATCATCGTTATCGCAGCGACTCAAACATACCAGTGACATCATTTGTGGTGTTGGCACTGATGATTGGGCTTTGTAAGACCACATTGGACATTCACTCTGTAGGTGACCCATTTAGCCATACTTGTAACATCTGGGACTCCCTCCGCGACATTTTCCCAAGTGAAACTTGCCATTAGTGTCACAACATGTCTTGCCTTGGGGACCTCAGGCCATACTTGTAGATGAAGGTCTTGTTTGAAAGTGTCCCCCTTTCCCTTTCTCACTCTTACCAACCTTATGGTTAGACATCTTTGCTTTCTTATTTTTGTGATATTCCTAGTCTTATTATCTCTCCTCATCAGCTTGTTGTAGATAAATCATCAACCTTTCAATATCCATATCACTCAGCATTCTAGCAATGTTTTTCTCACTATTAGCATCATTATTACTTTTCGCAATAGTACTATAAGATGCACTAGAATAGTTAATTGACAATCAGTCAAATCATCAAGGTTCCATTCATAAATTTTCAGAACCACTATAAGAGGTGTTAGTCTGATTCCAATTGCATTCTTCTATCAGAACGACTTATGGAGTCAGAAGAGGAAAATAATAAGTTTCCATATGGGAGAAATGAGCATACCTTTTGCCTTTTTGTCGTTTATCCAGACCTTTAAGCTTATTAAGCTCAGAATAAGTTTGAGTTTTAATTATTGGAAAATCAGGGATTTTCTCGATTTGATCAGCAATGTCAATTGACAAATTAAGAGATTTTGCATTAAAAGCAGTCATTTTTTTAAGAAGTTTTTCCAAATTATCTATATCAAAACTTGGAACATTTTGAATTCGAAATTTAGAGATTTCTGGAGGAGGATGAATATTAGCGTTGACTATTTGTACATCCAGCTTGGTTTCTGAAGAGGAAGGCACGTCAGAAGACACAGCCTTGATAGTACTCACTTCCTTACCTGTACTCAATTCTTTTATTAAAAAATGCATCTTATCAAGCTTTTCATGTAAAGAATTGATATGTTCTCCTAAGATCATTACATAAAAGTTATAATAATTATTTTGAGAAATTAATTTATTAATTTCTTCAATAGTAACCAGAGTGACATCTCTCTCAATAAAATTTTGAAAGGCAACAAATGAGATGGCTATATCAAAGAAATAAAGAGGCTAGCAGAAAGCAACTAGCTCACAAGTCTCAAAATCAATACTCAACTCTAGTTAGGCATGGCAATAGGGTGGGTGCAGGGCGGGTTGAGCTCAACCCACAAATTTTTTTAAACCGTCCTGCCTCGCCCCGCATGATGATTTTTTTTGAACTTTAACCCGCCACGCTTAAGTTTTAAAGTTCTTTTCTTTTTTAATTGAATTTAATTTTTTTTGTTAATTAACGTCTCAACAACTAATTAACTATTTTTAGTTAACATTATAATCATTTTTTCTTAATTGTTAATTAAAAGTTTCTAATTAACATTTTAACAACTAGCAATTTATCGGACATGTCTAGTTTAAATGTTAGAAAAAATAAAATTAAAGTCAATATTTAATATAAAAAATTTATATCTTTAATTATTACTAATTAGAAAAATTTTATTTCTTCAAATTCCTATTTGGCTTTTTAAACCTGCAACACGCCCCGCCCCACCCCGCATTAGTTTAAAAAAAATACCTACTTCAAGCCGCCCCACATAGCTTTAAACATGCCCCGCCTCGTCCCATTGCCATCCCTTACTCCTAGTGTATAAAGCCTCTATCACTATCAATTGGTACCAATAACAGACCCATGACTACCTCAAAATAATACAAAGCTAACTCAAAGTCCAACTCTAATAGGCAAGATGAAAATAAATAATGATCCTCTAAAGTAAAGGAGGCTCACCAACTCAGTCGAAATGCTCAGATCCTCAACGATGCGCCTGTTGACGATCTCTAGTACTTGCCTCTCCATCAAAAAATGATGCATCCCAAAAGGTTACATCAGTACGTGGAATGCACTGGTATGTAAAATAATTAAATGAAATAGAATCTGGTAGATTAATGTAGAAACAACATCAACTCAAAACATACTCAAATAGAATGTGAAATGTCTATCTAAAGCAAGAATAAAGAGTAGGCAGCTGACCTATCACCCAATCAGACCTCATCAATCAACTCAACTCAACTCAATTAGACTCAGAGTACTTAAGGTGAAAACTTTTGAAAGTTTCTCTTATTCGCTAATAATCACTTATGAGCTAGTAATTGTACAATAATCCCGCTGATGTTGCTATAGCTCTTTCATACTTGCCAAGTAAGAAACGTCTGTGATCCACAAGGGATCTGGACAATTAACCGATCAAGTCCTACTATTTCAGGATAATGAAAGGGGGGAACCAGTACGACTCTAACATAACTTAGTCCATAGGATGAGAACTTCTCCAACTCTGAGAAAACTTATCCCTCAAGATAGAAACCTGTTCAACTCTAATAGACTTAGTCCACTCATACGCTTGTGACATAGTTAATGAGTGCGAGTTGGACTTGCTCTTATTCTTACTCATTTCGGTGCTCAAACTCCTCCCAAGAATCAATCCTCACAAGACTCCTCAACTTAACAAATTATCTCAATTAGTCTCATAGAGGCACTCATCATCTTATTAGCTCAAACTCTAAAGTCCTCTATTTCTTTCAGCAACCTTAGCTTATCTTAATTAACTCAATTCCCATTTAAGAACTCAAGGACTCCGATTAATAATTAGGAAGAAGTCAATTAGATAAAAATCTAGAATTCAATTATGGATACTTGTAGGAACATCAAGCTCTATTAACTCATCCCCATGCTAACACCACAATCACAATCATATTTCAACTCAAGGCTCTAGACTCAATCCCTAGGTTCATTCATGCAATCTTTATAAAATAGTAAATAGGGTTTATGCAATAACTCATAAAAAGTATTTGATTCAAGAAGACAAATTTATGGTGATCATCAACATATGAAAATACATGTAATAGATACAATTTTCAAGAAAATAATTAGAAAGTATTTCAAGAAACATGTATGTAGACTCATTGATTCTCAACTCCTCTATTACCATCTATGTGGCACATGGAAAAACAATCTCATATTTTAGTTTAGCATTACATACCTGGCATGATGATTTTGACAATCAATCTCTAAAGAACACTCCTAAAACTCCTCGAATTTATGCTCATCTTCTCTTCTCTTTAGCCCTAGCCTTTTTCAAAAAATTAGAATGGCTTATGAATGGGGTTAAAAACCTATTTTATGCTCAAAACAATCCAATTTGATCATGTTTTAAGTTTAGGAGGGGTTGGGAAAGGTCTGGAGTGCCCCTCATGAAATTTGAAAAAAACATCCATCTCGGGACAAGGGGTTCGTAATACGGACAATGTAAAATTTGGGTATTTTTTGTTGAAAATTATCCAAATGAGTTTTCTAACCCCATAGAAAATTTTTGGAACAAAATTAAGTCTTGGTCCGCAGCAGGTGTACATCGTACACCTATCGTGCACTTATTTTGGAATACATTTTCGTAACAAAAAATTATCTTGTGATCTAATTGCTCTTAAAATCAATCGAGACCACTTTTCTAGTTAAGTTTTCATGCTAATCACATATCCGACCTCGGATTTGCCATCAAAGCATGGAAAGATGCATTATGTAAATCTCTCCTCTATGGGTATTTTGGTAATTTTTATCAGGTGTTACATTATATTCCCCTTGGAATCATTCGTTCTCAAATGATGAGTAAGGATGGATATCAATGCATGAATAACATTCAAGACTCCTCCTAATACTCAATCAATCAATCAAGCACTTGACTCCTCATCAAGCTCAATAATCTCTACATGGACTTAGGAATAGGTACATCAACTCAGATAGACAATTTAGTTCAAATCAAGAGTAGAGATATTATCTTAGACATTCTGACCATCAGGAATGAATGAAATGTCGAAACCCAATCAATTCAAATAATTTAAATGCCTCGATAGTTATTCATTTGAACTCAAGAAGGAAGTCATCTACTCTAATCGAGAAAAGGGACCATCGTGATATACAAGACTCTGCAAGCACTCTCAAGCTCAACTCTCCACCTCGATATGCCCCTTTTCATAGCACTCTACTCCATCAATCTTAATCTTATAGCTCCTATTCAACTCCCCGCTTATCCACATCCTCTTATTTCATTAAACCCTACTTTTGAGAGCGAGTTGGACTTGCTATTGCTCTTACTCATTTCGGTGCTCGATACTCCTCCTAAGACTCGATGCTCATAAGTCTGCTCAATTCAAGCAATTATCTCAATTAGTCTCATAGATGCACTCATTGTCTCATTAGCTCTAACTCAAAAGTCCTCTATTGTGTTCAGGGACCTTAACTTATCTTAATTAACTCAATTCTCATTTAAAAATTTAAGGACTCCGATTAATAATTAGGAAGAAGACAATTAGACAAAACTCTAGAATTCAATTATGGATACTTGTAGGAACATCAAGCTCTACTAACTCATCCCCATGCTCACATCACAATCACAATCACAATCACATTATCAACTCAAGGCTCTAGACTCAATCCCTAAGTTCATTCATGTAATCTTTATAAAATAGTAGATAGGATTTACGCAATAACTTATGAAAAGTATTTGATTCAAGAAAATATGTTTATGATGATTATCAACATGAATACATGTAATGGATACAATTTTCAAGAAAATAATCAGGAAAGTATTTCAAGAAATATGCATATGGACTCATGGACTCTCAACTCCTCTATTACCATATATGGGGCACATGGAAGAACAATCTCATGCGTTAGTTTTTCCTTACATACTTGTCACGATCCCAGCCTAGGGCATAGATATGACATGGCCAATGGGGAACCTAAAGGGACCCCAAATAAGACTCTTAGCATACCATTCACACATCCTTGATTGTGGATGCCAAATGAAGCAACAATAAGTGAGAACTGAGTCTAAGGAAAGCGGGACTTAGGACTTTGTCTCATCATCAACAAATATCAACATGAAGAAGGGAAGAAGGACTAAGAGAAGTCTTTCATATCAACATAAATGTAATACAAGTCAAGCTTAAAAGCATAGACAATCATATTATCCAACAACACCTCTACATAGAATGGAGCGGGGACCAAGACACTTCCTAGGCTCATCCTTAAATGATAAGATATATACATAATAAACAAGTCTCAACCTAGCATGAATGAAAGGTATATATTATCCTCGGAATTGAGGACTCGTCAAAGGCTTCTTCAAGCCAATCAACTAGCCACGTGGAGGAGGAGGATGAATAGGAGCTCCAGTCCCTACATAGTGATATCCTATGGGCATAGAGTATGCATTAGTACTTAGATATTACTAACTATGCCGGGTGCAATGCAACAAGGACATAAGCCAAGATAATCAAGATGCATAATTATAAACAATGGATCTAATCTCAATATGGCATGCATGATCTATACTTGTAATAAAACATTCATGTATAAAACATGCATGTAAACCATCAACTTGCATAATATAATTCCCCCTTATTCTTTTGATACGATCTTTCTAAAATATTAACATATAATGGTAAATAAGTGGTTATAAACCACAAAACAAAACATATAATCTAATTATACAGAGCATAAATTTTGTAAAACTCTTAAGAAATATTATGTAATTCATCTGGACTATAAGTCTCAAAAAATCAGAGTCTAAATTGGTTTCATTTATCACTGATTTTTTTTTGAATTTATTTTATTGTCAGGGATCCAAGACTAAAATCAATTTGGACTGGAATCATTTAATATTTATTGGGGTAAAAATCTATTTTTGAAGCAGTCAGAATATCTTTATTAGAAGTTTGACTATCTTTATCAAAAATATTATCAGCATTTTGAACAATATTATTTCTAGGATTGATATTAAGTTTTTCAACATATTTTGCAGTATCATGCAATTTATCAACTAATTCAGTATCAATAGTATATAGAGAGGCTGGGCGACATCTAGCTGGGCTATATGATGGCTCTATTGGAGAAATATGATGCATAGCAATCAATAATCTATTATGAGAAATTGAATGTCTATTATAAACAATCGATCTATCATCAAATTGAATACATACTTTTCCATCGGGTTTTTGAGTGATATGTGAAAAATTTATTTTTGTCAAATTATTAGTTACTTGACTAGACAACATAGTCGAATTTAATGTCCAAGTGGTAGGGAAATCAATTTCGTCCCACTTAATTTGTTGTTTAGTGGTGACTCTTGATCTGGCAAAATTAGTTTCAATCAAAATAATTTGATGAGGAGTGTCAAATACTTTACAGTTAGGATTTAAAGAAGATAACAATTTAAAATAAATTCTATAAGATAAGCAAATAAGCTCGATCCAGGCGCGTAACTATAACCATGCGTTTTAACATTTAATGTTAAAACATCAAGAATATTAACATCAATCAGAGATAACTGTAAATTTCGTTGTGTATTGAAATAAACAGGACCATAGGCCACAGTGGATTCTATCGAACCCATTAAAGAATGTCAAAAATTCAAATTCCTTAGCATCTCAGAAAGCTGCCAAAAAAGTTTCAGGTAACCCTTTAAGAGTTAAAGGCTTAAAGAAATTTGTACCATGCCAATATTCATAAAATGAAAATGATTTCTATAAGGATCAATATCACGTTTTCTAACAGGCTAATAGTCTGTTCTGCAGAATTTAAATCTAACGATTTTTTAGTCGTTTTTATTACTTGTTTAGATGATAACATATCAAATCAACCTCTGACATTTATGCATGGAACCTTGATAGTTTGATTGATCATCAATTAACTATTCTAGTGCATATGTTGATGTATAGTACTATCGCAAAAAGTGGTAAAAATGCTAATGTGACAAAAATATTGCTAGAATGATTGGTGTAGAATTTACTTGATTTTTACATTTCATGAGCTACAGTTGCATATTTTTTCTGGGCTTCTGTCCATTTTTAGTTGTTTGGACAATTTAAGGTCATTACAAAGATTTAACCCTTCTTAGGTGTAGGTGCCTATAAGCTTTCCATAAGTAAAGGTTTCCCATTGAATTTCACCATGGGGTCCTCTTAAGGCTTTTCTAACTCTTTCACCAAATAGAGGAGGAGCCTATCTATAAACCTTTGCTTTCAGTGTGTTAATTTAGTCTCTGGTAGTTTCATGACTTGATTTGGGGGCTGGCGGAAGTCCGCACTGCCATCCGGACTCCAAGTTAAAACTAACTTTAATATAATAGAAGTTTTTTATAACTCAATGACTGTATGAAGGAATTTATCTTTTACCCAAGCAAGGGATCTGTCATAACTTGATATTAGTTATGTTGAGCCCATTTGTCTAGTAGTTCTAACTGTGAAAGGGACGCCCCACTTGAAACAACAACTTAATAAAGGGTCTTAATGTAACAACTTACTAGACGTAGTCACTAAGACAAAGCCAACACCGCAATACCATTTTTAACTATATCACCATCTCGGAACAAAGTCAAGAAACTATAAGAAATTTCTTTATATTAAATTCAGTCTAGATTCTTACATAATAATTATAAGAGAGAAATTAGATTTTCGACATAGACACGGCTAGGGAGGGATAATAGTATTAAGATTCAAAATTAAAGAAAATAAAATAGTACCTGTGGTGACCAGAGTCGATGATCAGAATAGTACTTTTATTTACTTAAAAAGAAACTACTACAAAGCTGAAAAATGTAGAGAGAAGGGAGAGTTTTCTAGAGAAAGAAAAATTAGAACTTGAAAGAAAATATTATGAAAATCTTGTGCCTTTAAGTCTTACAAATAAGGCTTTATATAGAAAGGCATCTATAGATAGTATAACGGGGCCCATATGTGGGTCCATGTATAGTAATGAACAGTGTATCTATTGTTCTGAACAGTAAATCTACTGTAGGGGTAGCTTTCTTATAGCGGATCGTTGTCTTGTAGCACATTTTTTATTTCTTGTTTATTTTGTCAAATGTTGGTAGAATTTATCAATATCATCGATCTCCTTTTCTGTTAAGTCTTTATCACTTAGGATGGACTGAACATCTTCCATATTAATAATTTCTTCATTGGACATATTACCTCTTTCAAATATCCCGGTTGAGTTTAATAAATCCTGTTTAACTCAATTCATGTATTTGGCTATCAGCTCAAGTTTGTCTAACTCTTGATCTTGCAGAAAAATTCTACGAGCAATTCCTTTGACTAATGTATCAATCAGTGGGCTAGTAGCTGAGGCATATTTCGTAGTTGTAGCATTGATTTGATCAAGTAATTTTTATCCATATAACTTCTTTGTTGAGGTTTCTGTCTTCATTAACTTATCCCAAAAATTATTAAAAAATACTTTATATAAACAAGGTATTTTTTCTTCGGTATAACCAAATTCTGGGACCCATTTGTGAATCCATGAGATAGAGAATTCAATGAAGAAGTATATTTGGCCTAAATTCTCTGGATAATAGATATGATCTTCTTGGTATAACTCGGTAAGTTTTGGAGAAACTTTAGCCCAATATTTGTATTGTTAGGACCTGTAACTTAACTTAAACAGCGAAAGTCCTTAATTGGTTCGATTTAATAAAGTTTGGGACCGAATGCAATATTTCTTCTAAGTTTGGTCCTTGAGAATAATTTGAGGTGGGGTCAAGGTGTGTGTAAAGTTTTGATTGGCCCAAGTGGTATGTGTGTGCCTATATATTCAATTATATCCTATACAAGATCAACAATATCCCATACTTAGAAAAAAAAAACTTGAGCAAAAAAAACATTTGGAGCAAAAATTTCATGCTCTCAGGTTGCTACAGTGCTTCCCAAAAAAATTCAATTTTTTTGTATTTTTGATTATTTGATGCTTCGAGCTCGGTATATTGAAGCCCCTAAGTAGCGTGGTGGCGTTGGTTGGTCAAGAAAACGCGTAGTTTGCCGGTTACGAAAGATTTGGATGTAGTAAAGGATAGCAAGGTATGTTAATTTTTATCTTTGTTTATGTTAATTAAAGGTTGTGAAGGTGATAGAAATGTGTTAAAATGAAGGTAAAAGGCAAAAATAGGATTTGTTGTTAATGGAATTATGAATATCGAGTTGGTGGTCGAATTAGGAACAAAAGTTGCATATGGTTGTATATTGGATTG
>JAOTQJ010049056.1:0-14611 GCA_025642045.1 Solanum sejunctum
TTTCCTTTTAATTTTTTTCTTTTCGGCTAATTTCCTTTTATACCAAGTCTATTTTAGTTGGAAAAGGATTCTTTATGTAGGGATTTTTCTTTGTTTAATTTTTGCTTTAATTTTTTTGTCTTTTTGATTGGACGTGTTCTCCCTTTTAATTTATTTTTTTCTTTTTGACTAATTTTCTTTTACACCAATTTTTTTTAGTTGGAAAAGAATTCTTTGTGTAGGAATTTTTTTCTTTAATTTTTATTTATATTTAATATTATTAAAATAATAATTCTAAACAAAGGGTGAAATAATTCTAAAAAAAAGGTGAAAAGACGATTTTGTCTAAAGAGAAATCTTTTAATGAAGGGCAAAAAGTTCAAACAATATTATTAAAGACCTTCACACTTTTAATATAGTATAGATAGATAAATAATTCACTAATTTTGATAAATTATTTATTTATAAATGTTGGGTAAAAAGTTCAAACAATATTTCTAAAGGTCTTCATACTTTTAATATAGTATAGATATAAATTATTTTAACTCATTTTCTTCCTATGTTTAGTTTGACACGATTAACGCACGTGAATGACTTACTTTAGCTTTCAAATACCAATTAGAAAGAACAGTGTGTTATTTCTTTTAGTAATAATTATATACTTTAAATATATCTTCTTCCCCAAAATTTTTGCTGAGAACCATTATCGAACTTTCAAAAAAATATGGGTATCTCTTTTAAATGAAATCAGCCTAAATCGGTAAGAATTTGATTTAATTTTCAGTCCAAAACAGTATTTTTCAATTGTTGAAATTTTAGTATTTTCTTAATTATTTTTTAAGTTTGAGAAATCAAGATATCTTCTGTGATTAGGTTAGGATGTCAAGCAAAATCTTCAATCATATTTGCAATGATGAGAGTGATTTGATATTGCATGTGAAAATGTGATGCAAACCTGAATACTTACTTTCAATGCAAAGTTCATGGTCAAAGGACAATCCAACTTAAAAATTTTGATCTTGTCTATGTTATCGTGTATCTTTACATAAACTATTTTTATTAATTTTTTATTTAACTTATTTATGATGTATGTTAGAAAAAGTCATGCAACTTTTTTAGATGGAGAGATTGTGAAGATGTTAATGTTACGATCCAAAATTCAGATGTGATGACACTTACCTAACCTACCACCAAGGCAAGTCAGCTTAAACTCTAAAAAAACTCAACATAATAATAATAACTGAAGATAAACAATCTAAATGGGATAGATAACCATAGGCAATCAAAACTACAACCTTCCCAAGGCTGGTGTTATATGTACAAGCCTTTAAATACATAATAGTCAAATAAAATACATGTCTCAAATGTCTAGTTCTCAAATAGAATAAAATATAAAAATAAAATCTTCGAAGGTCTGCTGGAGATATAGATAGCTACCTCATGAATGATCTGGAAGCTCGATTCAATGAAAAGGGAGTCTAAGGGTCTCACAACCTACAAAATGTTGTAGTAAGTGGTGAGCGTCAAACAGCAGAGTACTCTTTGCAAATGAAATTAACCTAGAGTAAAGTAATGAAGAATGCAAGTACTCCTCAACACCCAACCGTATTCCGCAAATCTACAATCCTGCACACAAAAAAATCCCAACACAATATAATATATATTTTAAAATAAAGTAGATATACTCATCACTTGGCATAATATCTTCAACTCATATATATGATAGGTCTAATGGTTACACTAGTCAATGACACTATAAGTCTACAATCTCATAAGCAAAACAAAAATAATATCAAACAGATATGACATAGAATGAAGTGGATGCCATGAGATGTAAGTAATGCAATGCAGTGTCACATAATCGTGATGCATGTCTGTTTTACAATACACATCCATCAATTAGATCAAACCGGAACCCATGGGAGCCACACAAGGGCCATGTATCCGTGAACATTGCCGATAATAACCTCGGACAATGCTCGCCTATTTGAAAAAGACTTCGGACTCGTCTGAAAATAACCTCGAACCAATATCAACAGGCATATTACCTCGGGTCGCCGGCAGAAACCTCGGTTAACATCGACCGATAGAGACCTCAGCCACCAACCTATATGTTACCTTATTTACCTCTCGGTCGTAGCCATCACAAATATCAAATGCACATATATTAAAGGATGCAATGTGCATGATCTCAAATAATAAGCTGATAAAGACTTATTAAATCCATTAATAGGCGTGTATTCCACAATGAATGCAAAAGGATCCATTGCGTTGGATTTAGACATAACTAATTCGGCTGAAATGGTGGTCGATAAAGACTCATCAAATCTGTTGATGATTGACACTTTTTCAAAAAAGTGTAATCCATAAGAGTAATTACTGATATCTATGAAATATTAAGGGGCGAGTCGTCTAAGAAAAAGGTAAGTAAATTAAGAAAAAATAAAAAATAAAAAAACTAATAAAAAAATATTGAAAAAATATTTGCAAAATGCTACGAATAAATAGGAGCCTCAAGACAAATACGAAGACATAAAGGAAGAAGAAACTCAATATAACTCAGACGACGAAGTCCATGATGGAGGAGACGATGATTCGGGAATGAGCTTCTATTCAGTGGCATTACACAACTTAGACACGTGAACAATTATTACAGAAAATGACAAAATAAGAATCCAACAAAGTATGAAAGAGATCATGTTAAAGGACAAAAGTTAGTGACAGACGAAGAATATTGTGGCAGACAATGAATATTGCTATAACCATTAGAAAAGGTTAAAATGATCATGTGGGCCTTAGAAATAGCAAAGTATTATAAGTGGACATAGGTGGTTGCATGTTTCAAATTTCGAGGTCGAAAATATTATTAGTAAATTCGTATTTCAAGTCAAGCTCAGTGTTGTTTGAAATTTTCATTTTAAATTCGAGACCCTCTATAAATACTTCATCAAGTGTTGATGAAGATAGAGTACAAGAGAGTAGCAAAACATAAAAAACTCCTACTTCCTAGCAACATATTCCCCTTCCCTTTCATCCACCTTCATGTATTCAATCTTTCCGCAACCAAAAACTCTCCTATCTAAATACAATTTGTTGTTGTAAATTAGTTTGCTTAATAATGTGACAAGCGTGTAAGAGCCCACCAAATTTTTTAAAAGAGAATACCCTATAATTTCGTATGGGTTTATCATTCAAATTATGAATATGTGACATTATGTAATGATGGAGAACGATACAATATTTTCAAATATTGTATTTATTTAAACAATATAATATAATACTGATATAACACAATACAATATAATACGATACATGATAAAATAATAAATTACAATCATCCAAACAAAGTTTAAAAGTCATTAATACATTTATACTCGAATCTTATAATTATGGCTAAATATACTTAACTTATTAAGAATATTATCAACATATTACTTATTAAATGATAATAACCATCATAATTTTTTATTTATGGTCATGAGGCTCATATTTAAACCACTGTCAGCTCTGATGTAATATTGAACTAAAAAAATTATTAAATCATGAAAATATAGTGGCATGACTTTTATATTTTAAACATGCCTTGTGCTGGTGAAGGTTGGGGAATAGATAACTTGTGACAATATTTAAATAAAATTGGAAGGCGTATATTGAAAATAATGAATTGGGATGAGTTTAATTTTGATATCAAAATAAAGAAATAAATTGTTGATCTAATTCAATTTAAAAAATTAACTAATGATAAGAGGATTGTCAAGATCATATAAAAGATAAATTTACCTCAGTAAGATTCCAAAATACTTTTGCATAAAAATGAATAGAATAAAATACAAAACAAAGATCTACTCATATTGATTCATTTAAAGTTAATATTTTTCTTTATTAATTTTTTTAATCTGCCACGTAAATTTAGAGGTGACAAAATGAGTAAGTTATTTAGGTATTTGTCCAAATTTATTCATTTTAAATGAGTTGAATATTCAAACCATTTGAAATAGATAAAAAATGGGTAAAACTCATATTTACCCATTTTAAAATGGATAATTTAACCATATGGGTAAAAGTGATAATTGGTTATGTAAATTAATTTTTTATCGAAGGGTGAGGATACATAAACTTTTTTGAATTTTCTAAAAATTAAATTAACTTTTTATTGAGAGGGAATGTTGATACTCAATTTTAGCCTAACATTTTTAAAAAATTTATATTTTTATATTATTATTTTTAACTCTTGTTAAATAATTATTTTGTGTCAAATTACATACTTTTATTTATTTGTTTTATCTATTTTTTATTTATTTATGGTTGATAATTTTGTTTTGTTCATTTTAATATTTTTAACGTGGTGTAATAATTTATTTTTTTCTTGTACAAAATATAATTATATATGTATGTTTGATTGACCCAAAATTCGGGTCCATATCTTTTTAGTCCATTAAATTTAGATTTTGAGATGTATATAATTTTTATCACTAATTAAGAAGTAGACAATTTAATTTTATCTCCTCTTTCTTTCCTAATTTTCTGGCATCCCTCGCCGGAATTAGTGAAATTTCCCATCAGCATCTCCATCACCAAGCAACCACCTCTCTCCCAACCCCCAAAACAACCATTCAAACAGCAATCAAACCACCATAAAACCCCACTGGAAACCCTCCAAAGAGAACCCATTTTCATTGTTTCTCCATTTTTCCAACAACAACAGCTGGATACCCACCAAACGACGCCCATTTCAGCCCTAAAATGCAACCCAAAACTACCTAAACCAGCAATCAAAAAAATCACCAAACACCATCCAAAATCCCTACTAAAAACATACCAAAACGATCCCATTTTACCAACGAATTTGACGAGCTCGAGGCTATGACGAACAACCACAACGAACAACAAAACCCCTAAGTCAATTACTTCTTCTCTTGGCTCAGTAGCTCAGATGAGCTCACAACTCAAACCGACAAAATCCTAACCAACAACCACGGATTTTAACGCACAACCACCTTGTAAGCCATCAGAAAGCAACCAAAATCCTTCATCTCCGGCGAGTGTTTCACCAGTCGGAACCCCCATTACACATCATTTTTCTCACGAAAGTATGAAACTCCAACAACAGATTCTTTGTTTTCTATTTTTGATATGCCAAACTTATTGCAAATTTGATTTAGATTAATTTTGTGATATTGTAATGTTTATTCCTCTTTTATTGTTACCATATTTTTTTTACTATTTGTTGTTACACTCATGTTCTAATTGTTAATATGTCCAGTCTACTAGAATGCACTACTTTGTGGTTTAGTACTTTATCACAATTTTATGTTCATTTTTTTTTTATCTAATTGTTAGTTATCTTACTGTCTTTCATGTTGATGGGTTGTTTGATGTGAATTTTATTTTATTTTATTTTATCCTCTCTTACTATTATTATATTTGTATTGATTTTACATATTTTAATTTGTCTTAGCCATGTGATTACCTTTGTTTTCAATTATTGTTTCATATCTGTGAAGATGCTAGTTCAGTACTTGAGTGATTTTTGCACCGTCAGTGGAGTTTTAAGGCAACATATAGTGTTATTTTTATTTTTTATTATTGATTTTTATTCCTTTTTGAATTTTATTTAATTTTGTTTTTGTTGTCATTAGATAATTGGTTCATTTTCATTATTTATTAGAATATTTAGTTGATTGAGATTGACTAATGACGAATCTATCCGTCGGATTTTAAGGTCTCCTCATTCAAAAAGACGAATTTTTTTTAGTTTAAATTGATAGTTGTTATATTATAAAATTCGAAAGCTTTGGTTTAAGTTCACACATATTATTTGTTAAACATGACCGATGAAAAATCAATCCGTCGAATTTCGAGGCCTCATTATTTTAAAAAGAGATGAAACATTTTTAGTTTGTTCATTATTGTATATATTATTGACGTTCGACAAATAATAGGACGTTCCTCATATCATTGTTTGTGTATATTTTGTGATTATTATACTTATGTTATATTATGTATCTCGTCCTCAATTTGAAAAATGAGTTCAGTCCGGACCCATAGTTGTGGATTCTGAAGGATGCTATGTCATGCTCCAGGAGGGTACCCTAGACCTAACCGACACTAGAGACTATTGCTAGTTCCTAAGCGAACCACTTGGCCTCATCAGATTCATTCATACATTCTATTAATCAGCGGAAGACATAAGGGATTAAATGGGCATATCTCATCTATTCTCAAAATAATATTATAAATGGAAAGGCTAGTAGAAAGAAACTAGCTCAATAAGTCTAAACATCAACATTCGACTCTAGTTTATGAAGTCTCTATGACTATCAAGTGGTGTCAATGACGGACCCATGACTATCTCAATTAAAATAAAGTTAATAAGTTTCTAACTCTAAATTCAGATGAAATAAATATAATGAATCCTCCAAAGTAAGGGAGGCTCACCAATCAGCTGAATGTTTCAAATCCTCAATGATGCGCCTCTTGACGATCTCCAAATCTTATATCTACATCATGAAATGATACACTTTCAGAGGGGGACTTCAGTACGTGGAAAGTACTGGTATGTAAAATAGCTGAGTAAGATCAAAACAGGTAGAGTAATGTCGAAACAATATCAACTCAAGGATAACATCAAATCAACAAGTTAAATATCTATTTAAAGCAAGAATAAAGAGTAGACAAGTGACCTATCAACGAATCCATTCTCAATTAAATCAGACTCATCTCAGAGGGATTCATCTCAAAGGAACTCAACTTCACTCATCTCATCACATCTCATTTCATCTCATCTCAACTCAGATTACTCAGTTTGAGAACTTTCTAGGAGTTTCTCTTAACCGACAACAACCACTTATGAGGCAGGGGTTGTACAACAATCACGCTGATGTTGCCACAGCTGTCCTGTACTTGCCAGGTAAAGGACAAATATGATCCTCAAGGAATCTAAACTCAGCCATCCTCTATTGATTTTAGGGATGTAAACTCGAGAGGGGACCCTGAGATACAATGGTTCAAACCTCTCCTATGCTGGGCCGACGTAGGTAATGAGTGCAAGTGGGACTCACTCTTACTGATTTTGGTGCTCGATACTCCCCCCAAGACTCAATGCTCGTAAGACTCCTCTTCACCATCTCAAGTAGCCTCATAGAGGCACTTATCATCTCAATTGGTCTCACGGAGACACTCATAATCTCAATAAGTCTCATGGAGACTCTTATCACCTCGTCAACTCAAACTCAAGGGGTCCTCTATTATTTTAGGGACTTTAACTCATCTCGATGAACTCAATTCTCATTTAAGAACTCAAAGACTCCGATCATCAATTAGAAGAACTCGTTTAGACAGAACATCAAGAACTCATTTACGAAGACTCATAGGATCATCAGGCTCAATTAACTCAAACTTAATTATCAATATCTCCATCAAAATACTCAAGTCAAGGCTCTAGACTCTATCCCTAGGTTCATTCATGCATGCTTTCAAAAGTTAACATAGAGGGTTTATACAATATCGCATGAAAGTAATCAATTCAAGAAAATAAGTTTATGATGATCATCAACATATGAAAATACATGTAGTAAATATAATTTCTCAAGAAAATAATTAATAATTATGCATGTAGATTCAAGAACCTTCAACTCTCGTCTAAGACCATCTATGGGGCACATGAGAGAACAATCTCATGTTTTCATTTAGCTTTACATACCTGGAATTTGAAGGTTGCACAAATCTTCAAGGAATTTGAAGCCTCAAAGGAAACCCTCACCTCTTTGTTCTTCTCCTCTTTCAGAACTCTCGTAGAAACTTAGAAAAAATAGGTTTTGAAACACTTTCATATGAAATAAGCCTTAAATATACGCTTTTGGGACTTAAGAATATGTTGGGAAGGACAAAAGTTCCCTTCTCGAAGTTAAAAGAAAAAAATATAAAAAAACTGGACACAGGTGCGCATCATGGAGGGGGTGGGCACTAGTTCATTTTTGTAAACTTTTCAGAAAATCAATTTCCATCGAAAAAATCAATGAAATAAAAAAAACATAAGTGCATTTTCGTGCCCCTGACGCATTGTGGAGGGGGCGCGGATTTGATACTATTTCTGGCCCAAAATGGGTCATTTCGTAATTCGACCCGATTATTTTTAAATTGGGTCGAGACCATTTTCTGACTCAATTTTCAGTGTTGATCACAAATCTGGTCTCAAATTTCCTATTGGAGCTTTGGAAGAGGCGTTGTGCGCATGATGAATTTTAGGGGCATTTCGATAAATTTTACAGAGTGTTGCATATCTCCCCCTTAGGATCATTCATCCTCGAATAATGAGTAAAGGTCAAATAGAAACATGAATAACCCCAGAACTCCTCTCATTCCTCACTCGGGAACACTCAAACTCTCAACTATCCATCACCTATCTACCTCTGTCTAAGACTCGGGAATAGAATAAGATAAAGGCATCAACCCAATGAAAGGAGACATTCAATAATGTTAAGGATAAGAACCTTCACCTTCAACATCATCATCATTCGGCACGAATAGACTCAAAACTCATCTCAATATTCACATCTATCTATCGATCTCTTGATATCTTGATTCTATCTCATTTGATAATCAACTCTACTTGAACTCAAAGATAGGCAAGCGACTCAAGAAAGGACAATCGGTTTATTTAAAGGTAAGAAAATTTCCTCCAACACTCTTATTTTCAGGTACGAATGACAATCAAGACTCGTCTCAATACTCCATCAATCAATCTGGGCAGTCACAAGTCACTCCGGATAGACAAATCTGTTCAGATCAAGAGTAGAGGTACTCTTTTAGGATTTTCACTATCAAGCACGAATGGAACAACAAACCCAATCAATTTGAAGCGCTTAAACACTTCGATAATCAGTCTTTCGAGCTCAATAAGGGAGTCATTAAGTCTAATGGAGAGTGGTACCATCTATAGATAAAACTCTATGTTCAACTCTTAGGCTCAGCACCTCGTCTCAATTGTATTCCCTTTTTCATAACACTTTACCCTGTCAGACCCAAGCTTATAGTTCTTACTCCAATTTTCATCTATCCACCTCTTTCTCTTCCATTCAAGCCTGCTTTTAAGCCTCAAGGTGTCATTCGCAAGATGATCATATCCTACAAAGTGAATCTTCACCACTCAGCTCTAGACCTTCATAGGGACTTCTGTTAAAACTCACTAGTCCTCTTCACTACCTCACTACCCTTCCTCAACCCTTATTACGAAGTCTTCACTTAGTCTATCATCAGTATTCACATGACAATAACCTCGAATTCAGTCCTATCACTCTAACCACCTCACTTGCACTTCTATCTCCACCACTCAATGAGTTTGCACTCGAAGTCATGCCAATATACGTTTACCTATCTATTACACATTCGTAAGATCTCATCCCTCTCTCTCTTTGGCGAAACCTCAAATCACTACTTCTCCATGCAAGGTCAGCATGAATAAAAATTAAGAACCTATATACTTAGGTACTCGAATACTCATTTTCAAGAATAGACTTAGAACACAATGTCTAGAATTTAAACTTTATCTCCAACATTATTATTAGGCACGAAAACTATTAAAGACTTGCATACTCAAGTATGCAGAGGATCAAAAGGATTATCAATTCGAAGATAGAAACTCAACTCCATTATTACAATTCAGGAGTACTCCTTCTCTGCCATCACCCATAACTCGTCTACTACCATCAATACTTCTATCAAAACTAGAAAGTTGGATTACTCAAAGAGCTTGAAATGAAAGATCATTAGCATAATTCAATTGAGAAATCTTATCTAAGAACATTCATAGATTACAATCTCTCTCGTATATCAAGACTCATTCTGAGTTCACAAAACTATATGTAGTGTAAAACTCAGGCCATATCTTCTTCAACATAGGACTGGAAACTCTGGGATTCATGGGGTAAGATCAAGATTAATGAATGAATGAACTCTTCACTTTTCGTCCTCACAACTCAACATAAATAACAATCAATAATTGGTGTATGGGACTAGGCCATGGACATGGCAGTCGCATAATAGACGGGAATAGAGCATCACCTCAATGGAAGAATAAGAAACGTATGATATAACAAGAACTGATGTCTCATCTTAATCAACCTATCTCTATCAAACTCAAGATCTACTTTAATTTTTCATGTCACCATCTCCCCCTTCGCTCAAGGGTCACCTCTCCAGTTTTCAGAATCGATTCCCTCTCCTAGGATATAAGCATATACCTCCACATGATCAAGGAATCACTATTCATAAAAATAGACATCTTAAACTCTTTTATCATTCTATGGTCGCATAAATAAATTTGCCACTAAGACTCTTTTCAAAGAAATCACTTCTAGATTTCTCTTGACTCTATGAAACTTCCCCTCTATGTTTGCTACTCCTAATGGTGTATATAACCACTTCCCACAACCCTTGCAATCTAACCTCTTTTTTTGCCTGCTAATGCACAACTTGGCTCTCATAAAATCATTTGTTTGAGACTTAGACTATAAGGGAAAAACTCATTATTGTCTAGCCATTCGTCCCAATCAACTTAGTTGCTCAGGATGACAAGTAATGCTTACCTCAACCTACTTCACATTGACAACTCAAATAAACTATCTACATTCTTATAACATTCATAACTTAGGGCTTCACACATCTTTGCACAATCATGGGCACACATCTCAAGTCTCTTCTTATCTATTGAGCTATCCTTGTTTCACTTGTCTTACTTAAGGGGAACTTGTATTCTACCCATAGCATCACTTCCTCACATATCAATATCTTCATCTTGAAAATACACTAGGGAAAGCCTATTAGAGCAAATCTCCAACTAAGACTATTACTTTCATAATGTTATCTCCTCTTCTACTCTACTCCTCAAAATTCATGATTAGGGTCTGCCACTAACATATGCATCCATCACACACCTCTCTAATATGACACCAACTTACCACTACTAGGTAAAAATGTGAGGAACATAAGTCCGTTAAAATCTCATAGCAAGTATTCGATCAATGCATTCCCCTCCTCATGGCTCAATGCCACTCACATATATATTACACCTCCTTATCTGACTAAGCTCATAACTCAATGAGTCTCACGAACTCTCACAAAAAAAATCATAGGCCTAATTTAGATCTATCACATTGAGAACACTCTTTCCCCTTATTTCAACATCCACACTTCACCCTCAATAGCGTGGATACTACAATACATCTACATAAACTCCCTTATAGTTTGAGCATGCTCTATCACATTCTAACAATAACTCTTTCTCTACACCTCATCATGAAAAATCAAAGGGTACTTACTACTCTTTCGTCAAAACTTATGGCAATCAACTAATCACCCTAGTACTTACCTAATAGATAACAACTCTAGTCACATATCTCAATCAACTATCACTCTCACTATCTCATCCTTTCCTTTATCAATTCTTCTTAGAAGCATGATTGCAATTGCATAACGCATAATGCACGAATACAAGAGAGTTTTCATAGAGTTTAACTCTACCGCACGAATTGGAATAAGAAAGAAGTGTAACAATTCCTAATGTCCTATAGCTTCCTGCTTATAAAGTGTTGTGCACAACACACCCATAAACAAGACTTTACTAGACACAGCTTCATAGACTCCTTAGGACACTTGAACTCATGCTCTGATACTAAGTTTGTCATGCCCAGGGAGGGTACCCTAGATGTAATCGACACTCAGAGACTATTGTTAGTACCTAAGCGAACCACTTGGCCTCATCACATTCATTCATTCATACATTTTACTAATTAGTGGAAGACATAAGGAAGTAAATGGACACATCTTATCTAGTCTTAAAATAATATTATGAATAAAAAGGCTAGTAGAAAGAAATTTGCTCAACAAGTCTTAACATCAACATTCGACTCTATTCTATGAAGCCTATATGACTATCAAGTGGTGTCAATGACAGACCCATGTCTACCTTAATCAAAATAAAGCTAATAAGTGTCTGACTCTAAAGCAAGATGAAATAAATATAATGAATTCTCCGAAGAAAGGGAGGCTCACCAATCAGGTGAATGTTTCAAATCCTCAACGTTGCACCTCTTGGAGATCTCCAAATCTTGTATCTATATCATGAAACAATACAGTCCCAGAGAGGGACGTCAATACCTAGAATGTACTGGTATGTAAAATAGCTGAGTGAAATCGAAATAGGTAGAATAATGTAAAAACAATATCAACTCAAGGATAACATCAAATAAACATGTCAAACGTCCGTCTATCTAAAGCAGGCATAAAGAGTATACAAGTAACCCATCAACCAATCCACTCATCAATTAAATCAAACTAATCTCAGAGGGACTTATCTCAAAGAAACTCAACTCAACTCATCTCATCACATCTCATCTCATCTCATCTCAACTCAGATTATTCAGTTTAGGAACTTTTTGGGAGTCTCTCCTAACCGACAATAACTATTTATGAAGCAGGGGTTGTACAATAATCATGTTGATATTGCCATAGTCACCATGCACTTGCCAAGTAAGGGACGAATATGATCCACAAGGAATCTAAACTCAACCATCCTCTATTGATTTTAGGGATGTAAACTCGAGAGGGGACCCTAAGATGTAGTGGTTCAATCCTCTCCTACGCTGGGCTGACATAGGTAATGATTGCAAGTGGGACTCACTCTTACTTATTTCGGTGCTTGATACTCCTCTCAAGACTCAATGCTCATAAGATTCCTCGTCACCATCTCAAGTAGCCTCATGGAGGCACTCATCGTCTCAATTGGTCTCATAGAGACACTCATAATCTCAATAAATCTCATGGAGACTCTTATCACCTCGTCAACTCAAACTCAAGGGGTCCTCTATTATTTTAGGGACTTTAACTCATCTCGATGAACTCAATTCTCATTTAAGAACTCAAAGACTCCGATCATCAATTAGAAGAACTCGTTTAGACAGAACATCAAGAACTCATTTACGAAGACTCATAGGATCATCAGGCTCAATTAACTCAAACTTAATTATCAATATCTCCATCAAAATACTCAAGTCAAGGCTCTAGACTCTATCCCTAGGTTCATTCATGCATGCTTTCAAAAGTTAACATAGAGGGTTTATACAATATCGCATGAAAGTAATCAATTCAAGAAAATAAGTTTATGATGATCATCAACATATGAAAATACATGTAGTAAATATAATTTCTCAAGAAAATAATTAATAATTATGCATGTAGATTCAAGAACCTTCAACTCTCGTCTAAGACCATCTATGGGGCACATGAGAGAACAATCTCATGTTTTCATTTAGCTTTACATACCTGGAATTTGAAGGTTGCACAAATCTTCAAGGAATTCGAAGCCTCAAAGGAAACCCTCACCTCTCTGTTCTTCTCCTTTCTCAGAACACTCGTAGAAACTTAGAAATAAATGAATTTTAAAATCCTTTCGTATGAAATAAGCCTTAAATATATGCTTTTGGGACTTAAAAATATGTTAAGAAGGAAAAAAATGCCCTTTCCAAAGTTAAAAGAAAAAATATAAAAATTGGACACTGGTGCGCGTCGCGGAGGGGGCGTGCACCATTTTTTTGTAAACTTTTCAAAAAATCAATTCCCGTCAAAAAAATCAACAAAATAAAAAAAACATAAGTGCATTTCTGCGCCCCTAGTGCGTCGTGGAGGGAGCGCAAATTTGCTACTATTTTTAGCCTAAAATAGGCCATTTCGTAATTTGACCCGACTATTTTTAAATCGTGTTGAGACCATTTTCTGACTCAATTTTTTGCGCTAATCACAAATTCGATCTCGAATTTTTCATCTGAGCTTTGGAAGACGCATTGTGCGCACGATAAATTTTAAGGGTGTTTCAGTAAATTTCATGGGGGTGTTACATGCTAATAACTTCCCTTCGGAATAACTTGGATCCTTACTTGGAATTTCTTGATTCGCAGACTATTTTGTAAATAATTAATTGGTTTTCTAATTATCCTTAAAATTAGGTGATGACTCCCAAATTAAATTATTTTTCTTGAAATATCTTTTAAATTCTTCTATTTAATATTTTTATTGAGTTGCCACGATGTTAAGCCTTCAGGATGTCAATAGAAAAATAATTAAATTTCTTTTAACATTTTGGGGTAACTGTGTGCATCGGTCGATTCAATTTGATTTTATATATTATTGGTTCAGTTTATCAATTTTTAATTTTTAAATATGCTAAACTAATAGCAAATCAATAAAATAACTTTTATCAGTTTGCGATTTATCGATTTTAAGTTCTTAACTGATCGATTTTTAGTTTACCTGATGGATAATGAGAGTTTGCATTAATAAAACCAGATGGAGTCCAAAAGAGTAAAAAGTAAAGACTAAAGACTAAAGACTAAAGTGAGTAACTAATCACTTAAGTACGGTAAAGATTAAAATAGGTAAAGTACAACTATGTTGTCCTATTACTATTAACTTACTTAAATTTAATATTTATGAAGGGATAAAATAGTAAATTATTATAATATTATTGGGATATCAGGAACCAATAATCTAATAGTAAAAAATAATTGGTTGAGTTCCGGGGGGGGGGGCAGGGAGGATGGGAGGAGGGTAAAAAAGTTATTCTTGTAACACCCCAATT
>JAOTQJ010049067.1:0-14611 GCA_025642045.1 Solanum sejunctum
CAAGAGTGTATAAATTAAATAAACAAACACAAACTACAATGACATTTCACAATTTTACATTGAAAATCATTGATATTAAAATTTCAAAATCACATGGTCTTTAGTCACACCATGGAAACATCATCTTGATCAATCGACAGATTCCGATTTTTGCCCTTGACAGAGAGCATGAAGTCATACTGAATGCACTCCTTTATTTTTTACACTTCTCATGAAGGTTCATTCAATGAAAACAAATACAATTTAAATCCCAAACATTGAAGTTCCCAATATTAAGAATAAGAAGTTAAAGGACAACATGTAGCAGTGCTGTCTGCAGAAGCCCAAGCTGAGAGGAGTACTAATTGCACTGGAAGTTTTTACGTGATAACAAAGAGGCAGTGATGGTAAATATCTGAAACACATGATGAATAATGTAGCATAGCACCTCTTCATAGTCAGAGACTACCATTTTGTCGCATTAAACCTAGACACAGAATCGATCTCTCAGAAGCTCAACCGGTGCATTTTCTTCTTCAATCTTCCTACTTAGTTGGGTTAATATATATTTACAACTTACAAGTACAGGGTTACAGTCTATATCACCCATTAATGCTCTAAAGCATGTGTCACTTGCTCAAGGCATATGCTGGAGTTTCTTACAAGTTCAGCTAATAACATTTCCAAGAAGAAATCTGGAGCTTTTTCGATCCAAAGAAGAAATCCTGAACTTTCCCTGCTCGCTTTGGATTTAGTTTAAGAGATGCAAGGTCACAGCCACAAACCAGTAAAGACTAATCCCCCTTGAGCTTAGATAAATAAAGGCAACATCTTTATCTGCATCCTTACGAGCACAACTTTCATTCTCATATATAGTCAAACCATCGCCACTTTCTCTCTCTCCTTCGCACGACCACATCTGATGCACGCACATGTGAGTGTTACATATCTATTCAGGTGATTTTTTTGTATGAAGATGCTTGTATCTAGTTTCACATCGGAACTAAAATGAACCTAACATCCACCTAGTCTAGTATACATATTTTGCATCCAAGGGTGTATAGCCTAGTAGTCAATGAAGTGAGTTGAGAACCATGAGGTCTCATGTTCAAAACCAATTGGATTCCATCAGTCCAATCCTTGTGGACAGGATACAGAATGTCACTCCCGGAGCCTAAACCCTGGATGTGCGGCGCTCACAACCAATTTTGGTCCCAAGCAGACACTTGGCTTGACCTGCAGCTAAATTGGAAGACTGAACAACTTATGCGGAAGCTTTATAAAACATGAGCATCACAATGCTTAAACAAAAACAAACTCACTTTACCTTTTTTTTTTAATCAATCAGGTTAGGTTACACAAACTCACTTTACTACTTTCCTCTACCACTACAAATATAGCACACAGCTTAGCTTTACCTCTAAGTCTCAAAGTCAAGTCATAGCTCAGCTGTACCCCAAACTGTCATTCCCACCATCACATCCAGTGCCTAAAACCACTCCAAATATGACAGAGCCATTTCCAATGCTCCTAGCATATGTAACGAAACCTGAAAAGTTCTCTTCTCATTGCCAACAACCCGAATAATCAAAGTAAGAACATCTGTAGAAAATCTAAAGCCCATATAGACAAACAAACACTTCAATAAACAAGAAGTCTCCCTGGCCAGTATATGCAACTAAAGGGCCTCATTTCTACTGGAAACCTTATATCTCCACCGCATCATTTATTAAAGCGAAGAGGACAATGCTTGTTTTCACCATTGTGTTAACAATAATCTTCTAGTCAAAGTTTGCTTTCTCATATTGAAATATGGAGACTAAACTCAAAATTGAGCGAATCCGCCATCGCATTCCAGTGTTCATCACCTTGTGAAATGAAGTCCTTGTCTAGCTTGCCTTTGTAGCATTCTATTTAGACTTTAGCTGCAGCACACGATTTCTCATTTCTAGTTCCTTCCTCATTGTTTCGTACTCTTCAAGAACAGTAGCATGAGATAAAGCCATAGCCACCTGATCATAAACTACTTCCATTACCTCCATCTCATCATAGCTCTTGACCCAATTATCTGACCTTGAAAGAACCAATCCTAAATGCAGGCTTTAATTTGCTTGGTATAGGAATCATAACTGGGATCGATGTGATTAGAATCTTTATCTATATGACTATGCTTCATAGAATAGTTTTGAATTGTAATCTTGTAGGTGTTTGGCCGTAGATTCCAAAGATTTTTCACTTTATTGGAATTTATAAAGATGGAGTTGGGCTTGGTTGTACTTTTTGCAAAGAAGAGAAGAGAGCACTTTTTTTGGAATAAAGATAAGAGTTGGAAAATAGGTTTGAGTACTTTCCCAAATTTGGAATCCAACTCCAAGTTGGATTTGGATATTTTATTATCAAAAAATTGATTTTGAAATAAGGTGAAATTATTCCCCAAAAGAAGTGATGATTCTAATGAAAAATTAGTCAACATTTTGCATGAGAAATAAATGAACAATTGGCAGCACATATGTATCAGCTAAAGAAGGTTATGATTAGGAATATGAAAAAGAAACATCAAAAACCGGCAATATCAAACATGGATGCATCATCACAAAAGCATTTCAGAACAATCCTGACTGAAAGAACAAAAGTCGAAATATTCATGTGACATGCCGTAACAAAGTGCAGAACTAAAGTTAAAAGATATTTTGTTGTCACCTTGCAATGACTACTTTTGACATAGACAAGGGTTCAAGTTGCACTCAAACTTTGCTTTGCAATGATCAGACAGTGGAAAAAGGAGGCCATGATAGCCCCATTTCATCCCTTAAAAATGAAAAGCTGGTCTAATTAGAGTGGAAGCAATATAAAGATAACTATGACTAATAATAATAAGATTCTCAAGGAGCATGGAGATAGGAGCAGTAAATGACTACTGCAGCCACCTTCGGAAGAGAATAGTAATAAATTAGGATTACAATAGAAATATCAAGGCAAATGCGGGAGTAAGTCTACACCATTGTCTAAATACAGCATCCACAATACAAATTATAGCTACAGCTACAACTACAACTAAAGAAGTGCCTTGCTTCGCTAGGCAGCATTATGGTACCCTGTTTTGGATCTCGTAGTGGGACGCTGCGAGATGGAAACTACAATCTCTTGAGTTAAAGAACTCAAAAAGGGGACAATTTTCTGCTTAGATTACATAGAATAAACATAGAGTTTAAATACAATACTTATAAGATAGCTACCCCTAGAAACTAGGACATGACTTCCTAACATTACTGGAATGAGAAACTGCAAACTAACATAAAGAAATAGCTATTACTAGAATGAAAAACTGCAAATAACTACTATTGTGAACTGTTGGGAGATTAAGGAGTGATAATAGGTAGCCTCTACCTTATCACCATACAAAGCATTATATATAGGAAGACTGCTGAGGAAATCATCAAGATCTTCAAAACACCCAATTACATCAACAGTATCATCCTCACCCTATGATGCTTCATTTTCTCGGCCCACCTGAATTATACACTCTTCCACCTCATAACTGAACTCCACATTCAAATCCAAATTCCCGAAGAGTCTTGCAACCCTCTCAGGTAACTTACTGTCTTACTTGCGACACCTCTGTAACTTGATTCAATTGTTACAGCATGGGCATTTCTACACCACCTGGAGTTGCTAAGCCATCTTGCAAATTGCCATCATTACTCCCTTCAACAGTTTTTGCCTTATCAGCGTACTGTTTCTTGGCATTTTTACTTGGGGCTCCAGTACTTGCACTCTTTTGCTTCACATTCTTTGCTTTCTTCCTCAAGTTTGACTCCTCATCAGACTCCGATACCTCAATAAACACATCATCATCACTATATATTCTTGGAGAAAAATGCTTTCGTCCACCCCCACTTCTAGATCCACCAGCATTATGTGAACTACCAGGATTATACACATTAATCTGTCCTCCAACAGCATGATTGTTCACATTAATCCCTCCATTCCCCCCAAATTTCCAGGTAAACATGGACGAAAATGGAGACCAGCTCGAAGCATTATCTATATTTCTATCAAAATCCTCCAAAGACAATCCAAAAGGCATAAATCCCAAACAACAAAAGCTAATTTTTTCCCATCAATAATTGGAGGAGGAGACGCAATTGGTACGGCTTGAAAACCCCTCTTACAATTTTGACACCTTAAAGTACAATCAGTATAATCCATAGAATACTCATACATAAAAAGACAATAAGGACATGCAGTCCAGGAACTGAGTATCCTCTTACCCGATGCATCTACATTCCCTTCTTTCTCCTTCACATCATCACCCGTACTTGCAGACTTATTTGCATTGCTACCGGCCACATTCTCATTACCATCCGGGGTCTGTTGATTCCCTTTCTTCCCTTTCTGCTCGGCAAAGACCACCAGTTCTCGCCCTTGTGTCGAGTTCAAAAGGCTACCAAATGGTGGTTTTTCTCTATCTATGCTTCTCACAGAGGTTACCAGCTGAGGTTGGTTCAAACACAAGAATGTGGAAGGTTGTTCATCTAGGTTTGAAAATGAAACAGGAGTCACGGGTTGTGTCTGTTCCTTTCAGAAACGTTACAGTTGGTTGCCGTCGTTGTTCAACATCCGAGCTTGCCATAGAGGTCAGAGTTTCTTGTTCACAAGTCGGAAATGCCACTGGCATAGAATTTCCAGTTTGTGGGTCTTCTACTGAAGCTTACTTCAGCAGCATGTGACCCTTGATCGCGAGAAGGAAAATTCACAAACATTTTGCCAGCAATCGAACTGGGTATCTTAGGGCAACTACTCTGACGCACAGGGGTAGATTTAAGGAAACAACTAGGTTAGGGTTAAGGAAGCTCAGCTTCTTATCATAGATACTTAGAGCCGTCAACATGGGCTAGGCCCGTTGGGACAGACTGGCCTAAAAATGATTTAGCAGAGTTGGCTAAGATTTTAGGAGCCCATTTAAAAATTGAACTTTTTAGACCCACCAAAATTGGCCTACTAATTTGTGGGGATTTTTGCAATATGGGTTGGGCTTGATCGTGGACCAAATTAAAAAATAATTAAAAATAAAGCAAATAGAGTACTAAAAATTATAAGAGTCTAAACTCAAAGTTCATTAAAAATTTTAAATATTAAACTTTAGATACAAATTTTGTTTTTATAATATGTAACAATTACACTTAGACATACTTCTTTTCTCAAGGGCTCAGAAAGAACTACGAATGCATCAAAATAAGATGGAAAGCCAAATCAGAAGATGGGATTGTTGTTATGAGGTTTCAGAGAAGATCGAATCGGCAATACTACTCAGCAATGAGATCGGTATTTTAGGTTTGGTTAGGAGGATAGAGTAGTAGCCTCTATTTAATATATCGGCGATGACCGGCAGCGGCTACCAATGTCGGGTCGAATGCACGAGAATCGATGGCAAATGACTTGCCACAGACTGGATCATAATTTGCTAAGAGTCTTATGGCAGTTAATAGCCAATGTATCACATTTGATCGGTTTGTCGGGAGAACATTTATGAAGTAGGCATTATCCATGAGGCTTTGAGGAGAGCATGAAGTGGAAGAAAGGCGGAACGAGTGAGAGGAAGTGCCCCTCTTAAATGAGTTTGAAATCACATCTTGTTCGCAAATTTTAAGGACGCAACACTGCAATCAATTCACAAAGCTTTTTGAGTTTTTCCTTTTTTAACTAGTTCTAATGTATGTGTGGGGTGCGTCCCTCATATTAATAAGTATAGATCTTTAAAACTTCGCAATATTGCATCCTTAAAATTTGCAAAAAACACGCAATTCTATTTTATTTCAGAAAAACATATTTCCTCTCACTCATTCCGCCTTTCTTCAGTTTCTCTACTCAAACCCTAACGGACTATCCTTACTTCATCAAAGGCCGCCCAACAAGCCGATCAAAAAAGATAGATTGGCTATTAACTGTCAAAAAGATATTAGCAAATCATAATCTAATCGATAGCAAGTAATTTGCCATCGATACTCATGCATTCGACCCGACAATAGTAGTTGTTGCAAATCAAACACTTGCCATCGCCATATATTAAATATGGGCGACAAATGTATGAACAACAAACACTTTGACTACTACTCTATCCTCTAAATCCCTCCTAACCAAACCCAAAATGCCGATTTCATCACCAGGTTGATCTTTTGAAACCTCATAACGTTAATTCCCTTATACGAATTTGGCTTTCCATCTCGTCATTGATGCATCCACAGTTCTGAGCCTCTGAGGAAAAGTATGTATAATGTTGTCAATACGAGCTAACCCACCCTATCCGCACTATCCGATACTAGCTTTGAAATTTTAACGGTGTAGGTCAGGATGATCCCTATTCCGTGGACCAAAAAAAGCTAGCCCAACCCATCAATACATGGGTTGCGAGCCTTGCCGGGTCAGCCCACATTTTTCAAAGTATATTATTTTTATAAATTTTTAAATTTAAATTAATACTTAAAAATATTAAAACAAATAGCAACAAGACAATATTACGTGGTATTATTATTACTACTACATATTATAAAAACATAATTTGTATCTAAATTTTAATATTTAAAATTTTTAAATGAAATTCGAGTTTGGGCTTTTATTTTTTTATTTTTTATTTTTGAGAAAAGTAACTTTAGACCCTTATTATTTTTAATACTCTATTTTATTTTTAGAGACGAGGGTTCCCAGGAAACAGTCTCTTTACCTTGCGAGGTAGTGGTAAGGTCTGCGTACATTCTACCCTCCCCAAACCCCACTTGTGGGGTTCCACTGGGTATGTTGTTGTTGTTGATGTCATTTTATTTTTATTTTTAATTATTTGTATTGAGACACTATCAATGGATTAACATTTTATATAAATATGAGCGTTACAAAGACAAATGGTAATACAAAATTGTATAGTAGATTAACATACAACATAAGTTATCCGTTTAAACAATTAGCACTAACGAAATCGTAATGTAATTTATTATTGGTTTGTTTTGGAATTTAATAAATTGACATCAATAAAGTGATATCATATCAGAAATGCATTATTTATATGTAATTGGTCATTAAGGAATGGTTATGCCACCAAAATAGGAAAACCCTGTCAAAATTAGTGGAAACAACCACTAATGCCTATATTAGGATAGGCTTAACAATACCACACTCATTGGGATGCGATTCTACCTTTAATGTTGTTAAACACGAGTGTTTTGTGCACCAAGATGCTCTTTTTTATAATTGTATTTTCAGAAGTCCTAATAAGGTTAATTTGTATTATAAGCACAATGTATTCCATGTGTAAACATAGGAAGACAACTAAATTTCAGAACATTCCGAACTCGAAGATTACTTTAACATATGTTGAAAATATTGATGTGACATGATGTAACAACGGACGGAACTAAAGTGAAAGATATTTTATTGTCACTATGCAATGACTACTTTTGAATAGACAGGACTCAGGAGTTCAAGTTGCAATTAAACTTGTTTTGCAATGATCTGGTAGTGGGAAAATGAGGTCATGATAGCCCCATTTCATCTCTTCAAAATGAAAAGATGATCTTATTAGGATGGAAGAACTAAGCAATATAAAGAAAATTATGGTTTACTAATAATAATAAGATTACTCAAGGAGCATGGGATTACTGAAGCTACTTCGTAAGGGAATAGTAATAAATTAACATTACATAGGAAGTGCGGAGTAATTCTACACTATTATTAACAACAGCATCCAGAAGACAAAAAATAAAGCTGCAACTACAACCAAAGAAGTGCCTTACTTCACTAGGCAGTGTTACGGCCCCCAAATATGGATCTACTAATGGGATGCCGCAAGATGGAATCTGTTGTTTTCTTCCTACAACCTATGGTGTTGGTTTGTCAAGAGAGAGCCTGCAATCTCATGTTAAACTACAAAAAAAATGGAACGATTTTCTGCTTAGATTTCATGGGATAACATTGAGTTTAAATACAATATGTATAAGACAACTACAACTAGCATCTAGTCTTGATGAATTCCTTAGCAGTCTTCCTATATTTCATGTTGTAGATGGTGATAAGGTTGAGGCTGCCTGTTATCACTCCTTGGTCTCCCAACAATTCACTGTTGTAGTTATTTGCATTTTTTCATTCTAGTAGTAGTTATCCCTTTGTTGTCTTACTTGCGACCCCTCTGTTACTTGACTCAACTGTTACAGCATATGGGCATTTCTACGCCACCTTGGGTTGCTATACCATCTTGCAAATTGCCATCATTATTACCTTCAACAGTTTTGCCTTATCAGCGTGCTGTTTCTTGGCATCTTTACCTGGGGTCTTAGCGTTCTTTGCTTCACATTCTTCCTCTCCTTATTCTGATTCCAATCCACATTTGCCTCTGATACTTCACCAAATAAATCATCATCATAAATATATATTGTTGGAGAAAAATCATTTCGTCCACCCCCACTTATCGATCCATCGGCCTTGTGCAAACTACCAAAAGTATTCACATTATTTTGTCCTCCAACAGCATGATTGTTCACATTACTCCCTCTATTCCCCCCCCCCCCAAATCATGGACAGGTAAACATGGGTAAAAATGGAGACCAGTTGTTATCTATATTTCTATCAATATCCTCCAAAGACAATCCAAAAGGCATAAAACGCAAACAACATAAGATAGTTCCTTTTCCATCAATAAATGGAGGAGACACAATTGGTACAGCTTGAAAACACCTCTTACAATTTTGACACCTTAAAGAACAATGAGCATAATCCACAGAGTACTCTTACCTGATGTGGATACCCAATTTCTGGACTGCATGTCCTTATTTGTTTAGAGTACCTGATGTGGATACCCAGTTTCTCGACTGCATGTCCTTATTTGTTTTTATGTATGAGTACTTTATGGATTATACTCATTGTTATTTAAGGTGTCAAAATTGTATGAGGTGTTTTCAAGCTGTACCAATTGTGTCTCCTCCATTTATTGATGGAAAAGGAACTATCTTTTGTTGTTTGCGTTTTATGCCTTTTGGATTGTCTTTGGAGGATGTTGATAGAAATATAGATAACAATTGGTCTCCATTTTCACCCATGTTTACCTGTCCATGATTTGGGGGGGAATAGAGAGAGTAATGTGACCAATCATGCTGTTGGAGGACAAAATAATGTGAATACTTTTGGTAGTTTGCATAAGGCCGATGGATCGACAAGTGGGGGTGGACGAAATGATTTTTCTACAACAATATATATTGATGATGATGATGTATTTGTTGAGGTATCGAAGTCAAATGTGGATTGGAATCGGAATAAGGAAGAATGTGAAGGAAAAAGAGTGCAAGGACGCCAAGTAAAGATGGCAAGAAACAAAATTGTTGAAGGTAATAATGATGGCAATTTGCAAGATGGTTTAGCAACCCAAGGTGGCGTAGAAATGCCCATGTTGTAACAGTTGAGTCAAGTAACAAAGGGGTCACAAGTAAGACAATAAGGCACCTGTCACGCCTGCCAACATATGGATAAGTAGGCGGCATATATAAGTCATAGTCGCACCTGTCGACAACGGAAGCTTTTATTTTTATAATTATTTTCTTTTCTACCAAGATTGTACAATCTTGGTACCTTGTGAGAAATATTAGAGAAGAATATCATTGAATTGTGTATCTGCATTATTACATTGAGGCCCTATTTATAAATACTATATTAGACTCCTTTTTCAACTAGGATACTATAATACAATCCTTCTCCAAGTATAGAATATTCTTTTCTATTTTTATACCTCTTTTAAGTAGGATTGTATATACCTATTCCTGTTCTAACAAGCATTTTGAATTTGGTTAGGAGAGATTTGGAGGATCGAGTAGTAGTCAAAGTGAACCTTGTTTGTACGTTTGTTGTCAGCTTTTAAAATATTGGCGACAAGTATTCGGTCGACAACGGCTGCTAATGTCAAGTTGGGTTCACGAGCACCGGTGGCAAATAACTTGCTAGTGACTAGATGACAATTCGTTAAGAGCTTTTTGGCGGTTGATAGCCAATGTAACGATTCTAATCAGTTTGTTTGGGGCCCCCATTGGCGAAGTAATAATGATCCATTAGGATTTGACGAGAGAAAATGAAGAGGAAGAAGGAAGATAAGCAGAATGACTGACAAGAAGTGTCTTCCTCTGAAATGAACTAGAAGTCTTGTGTTGTTTGCAAATTTTGAGGATGCAATATTGAAAATTTTCAATCAATTCACTAACATTTTTAAGTTTTTTCCTTTTCTCACTAGTCCTAATGTACACGCCTCATGTGTGTCCCTCGTATTAATAAGAATAGATTTTTAAAAATAACATAAATAATATTCAAAAGATGTGTTTATGTACAATATAAGAATTTTAAAAAGAGAATTATAAATTTCTAAGTAATAAATGATCATATTTAAGAGTTCAATCTGCTCTAGCACTTCTTCATTTAGTTTGTTCTCATACTTGCTTCAACAAAAGCATCGTAGGAATAGCATTTGATTGAAATGTAAAAATGTCATTTGCTTTTGCATGAACACTTAAATGCATACATTATATGTGTATTTCAAGTTAATTAGTACAAAAGAACTTTACTACACTAATATCAATAGTCATTTTATATAAATATTAGCATTAACAAAGACGTATTGTAATACAAAGTTGTAAGTTATTTAGTTAAACAATTAGCACTTATGAAATTGTACTATAATTTATTGTTGGCTTATTTTGGCATTAATAAATTGACATCAATAAGATCGATATCATCTCACAAATGCATTACTTATTTGTACTTGATCGTTAATGAACTGCTATGCCACCAAACTAAGAAAGACTCGTCAAAATTAGTGGAAACAACACGAATGCCTACATTATTGTAGGTTGTCAATATCGCACTCCTTCGGATGTGATCCTATCCCAAACCATGTTAAACAGGATACTTTGTGCATCGAACTGCTCTTTATAATTGTATTTTTGAAAGTCTTACATAAGGTTGCTTTTGCATTATGAGGACAATTTTATTCAACATGTAATTATTTCTTGAAAGGTAAAGTCTTATTCGCTTTTAATTTACTAAATTGTAAGATTTTCTATATATTTCGACTAAGAAAGGATTTAATACATATTTGTTAATTTTAAAATTATAAATACTAAAAAAAGTGACAAAAGCGAGATAGAGATGGTATGGTCATGTCAAGAGAAGGTGCACAGACACCCAATTGAGGAGGTAGGAGATGTTGGTCGTAGGGGATACCCGAAGAGATAGAGGTAGGCAGAAAAGATTGGGAAGAGGTGGTAAGACGACATGGCACAACCTTATATTACAAAGGACATAACTCTAGATAGGAAGGAGTAGAAGTCGAATATTAAGGTAGAAAGTTAGTAGGGGTAGAGAGTTGTTTTACCTTGCGAAGATTTAGGCTTGCTAATGCACGTTGTAATACTAGTCACACACATCTAGTTCGTGTTTTTTTCATCTATTGCAATATGTTGTTTATTGCATTTCACTTCCCACCATATGTAAGAAAATGTTTTCTTCTCAATGCCCATCACCTGATTAAGCAAAGAAGTAAGAACATCAGTAAAAGATCCAAAGCCCTTATAGATGGACAACCACTTACAAAACAAGAAGTCCCCTGACCAGTAAATGCAACTGAAGGGCCTCATTTCTACTGGAAACTTTACATCATCTTTGCCAGATATCTCCATTTCCATCATTTATTAATTTTAAAGAGAAAAGTGCTTGTTTTCACTTTTCACCATTAAACAATCTTCTTATCAAAACATGCTTTATCATCTTGAAATATGGAGAGCAACCCCAAAATTGAATGCATCAGCTGCCTCATTCCATTGTTCATCACCTTCTCAAACGAAGTCCTTGTATGGCTTGCCCTCATAGCATTCTATTTAGTCTTTAGCCTGCTGCAGCCCACGATTTCTCATTTCTAGTTTCTCCGTGATTGTCTGGGACTCTTCAAGCACAGTGGCCTGGAACAACGCCGCAACACCTGATCAGAAACTACTTCCACTATCTCCATCTCATCATAGCTCAAGAATCTATCATCGGCACTTGAAAGAATCATTCGTAATCATAATTTTTGAAACGTTGACATGATACAACACACCTCTTTATCCAATAAGAACCTAGATCCACCGCATTATCTTTCTCCACTTAAATACTGGGCTTAATTTGCTTGTATAGGGCTCGAACCCAGGACTGTTATGATTTAATCTTAATCTATTACTATGATTCATGGATTAGTTTCCAAGAATAATTAATAGGCATTTGGCCATAGGTTCCAAATATTTTTCACTTTATTCGGAATTGAAGACGGAATTATGCTTGGTTATATTCTTTGCAAAGGAGAGAGGAGAGCACTTCATTTGGAATTTATGAAGATGGAGTTGGAAAATAGGTTTGGAGCACTTCTCCAAATTTGGAATCCAACTCCAGGATGGATTTGGAAATTGTATAACCAAACACTTTGAAGGTGAAATAATTCTGAAAAAAGTGCTGATTCTCATGAAAAATTAGTATCTACAATTTTGCATGAGAAAATAAAGGAACAATGGGCAGCACATACTTAACAGCTAAAGAGGGTTATCATTTAGGAATATGAAAAGGAACATCAAAAAACAGCAACATCAAACATGGACACATCATTGCAAAAGACTTGGGCGATCCAAATTTAAAGAAACCAATTACATATAAAGGAAAACATCTCAGGACTTTATTACTCATTAGTTCTGGCTTAGATGCTTTGTATAGCCAGCTAGAGATTTCATGTAAGCTCAAATGCCTCGTCTTGTAATTCTTGTATCTTCTTGATCCCATTGTTAAGACCACTTTCCCAACCAAAATAAAACATGGACAGTTAAAAAAAGACCACACTCAAATGAGAGTATTTTGCTATTGGAGCTAAGAATTTCAGAGCAATCCTTACTTGACAGATTACTTTTACATGCTGAACAAGGGACACAACTGAAGTGCAATGACAGTATTAACATTATTACTAGTGAGTGTAAAAACAAGAATAAAACAATGACGAAGTTAGAGGTTACCAAATGTTGCTTTTGCAGGTTAACCGAGATGAGCACTCTGGAGATGGAGCTGTGGCTGCTGGTTGTGTTGGTGAGAGCTTTCCGGCCAGATCCCGTTGTCTTCACCTTGATCGTCGTGAGCTGCAACTCGAGCTCGGAGTTCTGTTAAAGGAGGAAATGGGGTCATTCCTGGTGGTTGTGGGGTGGATTCCCGATGGGGTTTTCTGGTTTGGGATATGGTGAAATGACGAGAGATGGGTCTGGTTCGATGTATTTCACGGTGGTTTTCAGGTAGCGGCTTGGGGTTTTGTGGACTGATTTGGGGTCGTAGATGGTGGTGGAAGGGTGGTTTTCAGCCGGGGTTTTGATTGAGGCATGGTGGTGGGGTTTTTGGTGGCGTTTTGGGTGGTGGTTTGGGGTGTCTTGGTGGAGGAAGAAAGAGGGCTGTTTCTGAGTGATTTTGTGACTGATTTGGTGTCGTTTTCCGGCGAGGTTTGATGGTGTAGAGGTGGTTTCTGGAGCTGTAGAGTGGCTTCGTGATTGGTTGTTCAACGGTGGTTGTTTTGGTTGTGCCGGAGCTAGCCGGAAATGAAGAGAAGGAGAGGGAGTCGATGGTGGCTATTTTTGGGAGAGGGAAAGAGATTATTAGGGTTTTCTCTTATTATATATTTCTATTTCAAAATTTAGTGGGCTAAAAAATAATGGCCTAAATAGTGGACCAATTTAATATATTTATATAATTTTTATTTGCGTAAAAAGATAAATTATTAAATTATATTAAAATTTAAAATTAAATTAAATAAAATTTTAATATTTTAAAAAATAAGAGCAATCATAAAAGAAATTAATTTAAAATTATCAAAAATGTATTTTAAACTATTAAAAAAATAACAACACAAAAAGTACATTTTTTTTAAAATATTAAGCCAAAATGGGGTCAACACCAAATACTCGGCATTGTTGATACCTTGAACGTCGACGACAAACAGATAAACAGTTATCATTTTGATTGTCATTTTATACTCCAAATTCCTCATAACCAAACACAAAATATTGATTTCATTGCTAAGCAAGATGATCGTTTTCGACGAGGTTGCGGTAATGAGGGAAAAAGGGATCGAGGGTTTTTGATCGATGAGAGAGAGAAGGATTCTATTCCCCTTTTGTTATTTCTTTGTATATGTAAGAAGTGTAAAATAAATACATTACAAGTATATGTATTTATATAAGTATGTACTAATATCTACTCCTATTATAATACTAATATCTACTCCTATTATAATTAGGATATAAATTTGATTAATTACTTCAATTAATCACTTTCAATACCCCCTCAACCTGGATGTATTGAAGACGTTCAATAATCCAAGCTTGCTAAGTAAGAATTCATGTTGCGTGCGACTCAATGCCTTAATGAATAGATCAGCTTGTTGATCTTTAGTGTTAACATAGACAGTCTTGATAAGCCCTCGTTGGATCTTCTCCCTAATAAAATGGCAATCGATTTCAATGTGTTTAGTGCGTTCATGGAAGACTGGATTCGCAGCAATCTGGAGAGCTGATTTGTTGTCACAGAAAAGCAGCGTTGGCTCTGTCAA
>JAOTQJ010049078.1:0-10908 GCA_025642045.1 Solanum sejunctum
AATTCCTTAGCTGTCGTAAGTAAAGATTCAGTATAAGCGGTTGTCGCGGTGTCCTATCGGCACCATTCACGGCCCTGAGGTTGGGTCGTGACACCCCTCCTCTATGGTAGTGCAGGATTGTCACCACCATACAAGGTGGATGAGGTACATGCCCTTTATCTATGGTAGTATGGGATTGCCACTACTCGACAAGGTGGATGAGATACATACCCCACATCTTTGGTATGGTCAACTTGCAACAGTATAGATACTTTCCGTGATAGCAACTCATATATTCATTCCTTTCATCATCATAAAGTTACATAGCTCATAAACCATACATTAGGCTTTAAACAACTTAAGATACCTTAATCAAACATTTTATCAAACACGTGGTGGGTGTGATGCTTATATTAAACCATGCAATTCAAGAGTGAAATCATGCAAGAAAACTTGAATTAAATCAACCTACCAATACTTGGTAATACCCTAATGCAATATACTTTAAAACCCTTTATCAAATCTCAAAATATATCATAGATTAATAGGTCAAAACATGCTTAAATAGTCACTCTTTTATGAAACCCCAACAAAGTTCATAGTCAAATTCATAATAAGTAAGACCCATAAGTAAATCAACTTAGAAACCTATAGTTTATCACGACCCAAGCCTAGAACCTAGGCGTGACAAGGTGCATGGGGAAACTGAAGGGACCCCAAGAAAGCCTCTTGACATATCATTATACAAACTTGGCCGCGAAATCAATAGAATAGAACAAGATATAGTAACTAGGGACAATGAGGCTAAGGGACAACTTCCATATCATAAATATCAAGAGTCAAGAGAGAGTCAAAGCCCATAGCAAAATACAAAACATGTCCAACAACAACACTTAAACTTAATTCTTAGCTGGGGCCAAGACAAGCTACCGGGTTCACCTTCATAGTCAACATATACATAAAAGAAGATTGTCTTGGAACATAGTATGAGATCATAAGCATCGTCCCTGAAATAGACGATTAACCATAAATTTTGAGAGAAGTCGTACTAACCAAGTGGAGGAAGATGATCAAGTGGGGCTCCAGTTCCTACCAAGTGACGTCATGTAGGCATAGAGTATGCATTAGTACATTTAAATGTACTAAGTACATAGGATATAATGAAAGAAATTATAAACACAATGCGCAAAATGCATAACATAGGCAATGGATAAAGATATAGCAATATTGCATGTATGAATGATGCTTGAAGTAAACCATGCTTATATAGAACATAATACGTGTGTAAGTAGAGACTGTCATTAGTGCATATCCAAGGCCTACCACCCACTTGGACAGGCAAATGAGGTATGAACCCCTTAATAGGTTGATGATGTACAAACCCCCCAATAAGGTTATCAAGTTAAAAACCCTCAACATTGTTGCACAGGCATATCACTTCCCTAGCGAAGCAATCGAGGTACAAACCCCTCAACAAAGACTTTCATCAAATCTCACAATAAATCTTTGATTCATAGCTCAAAATATGCTAAAACAACCATAATTTCATAAAACTCCAACATAGTGTGCAGTAAAATTCATAATAGATAAGACCCATGAGTAAATAAATATTAAATCATGCAATTTTAGTCAAAAGAGAGCTTGGGTATCATGGGTGAAAGGGGAACCTTAAGATCCGCATGAGTTTTGGGATTAAATTTAGAAGTGAAATATTTGGTTAAGTATTTTAGTGAGTATTGAGAAGTGTTATGAATGATATGAGGGTGAAATATGGCTATGTATAGGTATTTTCACATTTGGGAACACTTAGGCTCTAGATCCAAAGGCCTTGGACCGAACAAGAAAAGTAGTGCATAAAATACACTTTGCTACAGTTGTACTTAAATGGGAGTTAGACCCATTTTCCACTCAATTTGACCCCTTAAAAATAATATGAAGTTGGATTTTTGATATCATGCACGGACTTTGAGATATATAGAAATTACAATTTCGGGCACTTACGAGACACATTTTTCGGCACTTTTTTGGGTCATTTCAATATCACTCCCTTGAGAACATTCATTCCCAAATGTAAAAGAAATGTATATGAGAGATGCAAACATTACTATTTCAGCCCACATAAGGGTGCAACAATGCGCTTAAACATCATTTCAAAAATCTCAACATAAATGTAAAATCATCATGAAATTATCAATTTAAACATGAACGTTTGCAATGACATGAGGGTTGAACTTAAGACTTGAGATCATATAAAGGAATTAGAGAAATACCTTAGGCATGAGTGGAGTGGAAAAAATAAGATACCACTTCGGCCTCCCACGTAGCACCTTTAACTTGTTGGTTCCTCCAAAAGGCCTTAATGGAAGCAACTTCCTTGTTCCTCAACCTATTCACTTGCCTATCCAAGATCTCTACTAGAACTTCTTCGTATGTCAATTTGTCTTCAACCACCCCCACAACATCAAGAGGCACAATTGCATTTGGGTCAGCCACACACTTCCATAATATAAACATATGAAGGACCAGATGAACCAATTCAATTTCTCTAGGCAATTCCAACTTATAGGCCACCTTACCTATCCTTCTCATCACTCCAAAAGGACCTACATATCTAGGTCTTAACTTGCCCTTCTTACCAAAATAGACCACACCCTTCATGGGTGACACGTTCAAATAAACCCAATCATCATCCTTTAATTCAAGATCCATTTTCCTCACATCGGCATAAGACTTTTGGTGAATTTGGGCAATTTTTAACCTTTCTCTAATCATCATAACCTTATCAAAGGCCTCCATAACAAAATCTAGTCCTAATAAAGACACCTCTCCAACCTCAAACCACCCAACTGGGGATCTACAATGTCTACCATAAAGGGCCTCAAAAAGAGCCATACCGATGGTAGAATGCTAGCTATTGTTATATGCAAACTCAATCAATGAAAGATGATCATCCCAGCTACCTTTAAGCTCTAATACACAAGCCCTAATCATGTACTCAAGTGTTTGGATAGTTCTTTCGGCTTGTCCATCTATTTTAGCGTGAAAGGTCATACTAAGCTTTACCTTGGTTCGAAGACCTCTTTGGAAGGACCTCCAAAAGCGTGATGCGAATTATGCACCATCATTTGATATGATGGACAAAAGAACCTCATGAAACCTCACCATGTTATGAATGTACAATCTAGCATAATCTTCAGCCCCATATGTAGTCTTAATCGGTATAAAGTGAGTTGATTTTGTCATCCTATCAACCATAACCCATATGGAATCAAAACACTTTCTAGTCTTAGGTAACCTAACCACAAAATCCATATTAATCTCTTCCCACTTTCAAGTAGGAATCTCTATGTCTTTGGTTAGGACACCTGGCCTTTGATGTTCCACCTTGATTTGTTGGAAACTATGGTAACCGAAAATGAATTTCGCAATGTCCCTCTTTATGCCTCCTACCAATACACCTCTCTCAGATCCATATACATATTAGTAAACTTGAGGTGAATAGAGTAAGAAGAACCACGAGCCTCATCAAGAATCTTTTCCTTCAAGTTATCAACACAAGGAACATATAACCTACCTTGGTACCTAAAGGAACCATCTCCCCCTTGGGAAAAAACCTCCACCTTATCATATTTTAAGAATGCCTTTAATTTCAGTAAAGCGGGGTTAAGATCTTGGTTAGCTTTCACCACCTCAACCAATGAAGATTTAGAACTACCACCAACAACAACAACCCCATTATCAACTTTTTCCAACCTAACTCTAAATCTAGCCAACCGATGGACCCCCTTAGCCACCTCTATGCCACCATCAACATCATGAGCTAGGCTACCCATAGACACCATACTCAAAGCATCCGCTATCACATTAGCCTTACTGGGAGGATAATGCACACTAATATCATAATCCTTAAGAAGTTCCAACCATCTTCTTTGCCTCAAGTTGAGATCTTTTGGGGTGAAGACATATTAGAGGCTCTTATGATCAACGAACACATCAATATGCACCCCATACAAATAGTGATGGCATATGTTTAATGCAAATACCATGACGGCTAGCTCAAGATCATGGGTAGGATAGTTCCTTTCATGCACTTTGAGTTGCCTAGAAGCATAGGCAATGACCTTAACAGTTTGCATTAGAATACATCCCAAACAAACTTTAGAATCATCACTAGACACCACAAAACCCTCTAGCCCTTCCTATAGTGACAATATAGGAGCAGATACAAGCTTATCATTCAAGGTTCGGAAGCTCTTTTAACACTTATTGGCCCACAAAAACTTAGCTTTCTTTTGGGTCAATATTTTCATAAGAGAAGCAATAGAAGAGAACCCATTCATAAAACTCCAATAGTAATACGCTAAGCCCAAGAAGCTCCAAGTATACGACAGGGTCAATGGTCTAGGCCGATATCACATCTATCTTTTTAGGATCCACCTTAATACCATCCCTCGACAACACGTGACCTAGGAAAGCAGCTTCTTTCAACCAAAACTCACACTTGTCATATTTAGCATACAATTTCTCTTCCCTCAATCTTTGCAACACTAACGTCAAATGACCCCTATGCTTCTCTAGACTATGTGAATAGGTCAAAATATCATCAACGAAGACCATAATAAACGAATCAAGGTAGGGTTTGAAGACACTATTCATATGATCCATAAAGATAGCCGATGCATGGGTCAACCCAAATGAAATCACAATAAACTCAAAAGTCCCAAACGTAGCCCAAAAGTCCATCTTAAGGATATCACACTCCTTCACCTTTACTTGATAATACCCGGACCAAAGATCAATCTTAGAGAAATGGCTATCCCCTTATAATTAGCCAAACAAATTATCAATCCTTTGAATAGGATACGTATTCTTGATTGTGGCCTATTAAGTTACCGATAGTCAATATCATAATAAAACACCTATCCTTCCTCTTCACAAATAATACTGGTGCACCCCAAAGTGATTAGATGGGTCTAATAAAACCCTTCTCCAACAAGTCCCTCAAATGTTCCTTTAACTCCTTTATCTCCACCGGGTCCATATGGTAAGGGGGAATAGAAATGGATTAAGTATCGGGAAAGAGGTCTATACCAAAGTTTATTTTTTCTTTTGGGACGAATAATGGGAAGGTAATTTAGAAGAACAACAAGAAACTCATTTACAATCGAAACTGACTCTATGGTAAGGACTTTGGACTCCACATCCCTAACCCTCACAAAATGATAAAGACACCTTTGGAGATCAACGGGCTTTAATGCAATAAATGAATCTGCCCTTGACTACCATATCATGACTCTCCCACTCAAGAATGGATTCATTTGGGAATTGGAATTTGACCCTATGGGTTTTAGAATCAACAGAGGCATAGCATGCATACAACCAATCTATCCCAAGAATGACATCAAAATCAACCATATCCAACTCAATAAAATAACAAGGAACTATTTTATGCAAAATGCAAAATGCAACAATAGATGCACCAATTAGAGTAGACACCTCATATGACTCACACGACAATTCGGGTTCAACATGGAAAGTTTTTAGCGACAAAGGGGGTAACAGAAAAAAAAGTGGCCCAGATCAATCAATGCATACACATCAAAATCAAAGATTCTCAATATACCAGTAGGAACATGCAACCCATGTCGCAATGTATGGCACCTAATCAACCCCTTACCTTTCATGCAACACATAAAATCGATTCTACCTTGGGGAACCATCTTGTCGGCCACCTATCCCAAAAAGAATCGTATTAACACCTTGTGGACAACCTCCTTACCCTAGTTTTAATTTTGAGTGCAATCCAATGCCTTACTCACAACTTCTCCATATCTTTAACACGCATTGGTATCCCTCAGCCATGGGTCACTATGACACTTACAAAATTTTGGACACCCAAAATTAGAAACCACACCCCAACACCTTGGGGCCTTCAAAAATTATCTGCAAAACTCTTATGAAATGCATAAGAAGACCATTGGCCTTGATGGAACTAGCCACACTTTTGTCTATGAAATTTTCCCTCAAAATGGGCCTAAAAATTTGCAACATCTTTGTCACGACTCCGACATAGGGCCTAGATGTGACAATGCGAATAGGAAACCTGGAGGGACGCCAAATAGGCCTCTTAGCATATTGTTACACATCCTTGGTCACAAAAGCAATTAAACAACAACAATAGGACATAAAATAAGGGTAAAGGTGCTAAGGGAGTCTTTCATAGCTTCAAAACATACAAGAGTCAAGAGAGTCAAGCTTAAAGCATCATAACATCACTTCGCCAACAATAACTCTAAACAAAGAATTGAGTGGTGGCCAAGGAAACTTTTTGGGCTCACCCTCATAGTCAAAAGTATACAATAAAAGAAGGAGAGTATTAGCATAACATAACACCAAAAGATATCTTCCTCAGAGTTAAGGACTCACCAAACTGGCTTCAAAGATAGTACTAGCCATGTGGAGGGGGAAGATGATCAAGTGGAGCTCTAATTCCTGCATGGTAACATCATGTAGGCATAGAGTAAGCGTTAGTACATGTGAATATACTAAGAAAGTAGGATCCAATGCAACAAGAGATAGGCAAGATTATGCATAAACATAAGCAAGAGATAGTACATTAGTAACATGGCATGCATGATTAATTCTTGAAGTAAAACGTGCTTATATAGAAGAATAACACATATGTATGAAGAGACAATCATCATAGACCAAGAAACTTCATACTTGGAATACAATGCATGCTACCCGCTTGGAAGGTGGATGACGTACATACCCCTCATCTTTGGTAGTAAGAGATTGCCACCACCCGACAAGATAGATGAGTACATACCACTCATCTATGGTAGTATGGGATAGCCACAACCTGATATGGTAGATGAGGTACATAACCGTCATCTATGGTAGTGCGGGATTACCACCAACTGATAAGGTGGATGAGGTACATATCCCCCATCTGTGGTAGTACGGGATTACCACCACCCAACAAGGTGGATGAGATACATACCCCTTATCTTTTGTGTGGTCAACTTGCAACACTATAGATACTTTCCATGATACAACTCGTATATACATTCCTTTCATTATCACAAAGTCAATTAACTCACATATCATATATTAAGCTTTCAACAACTCAAGATACCTTAATCGAACATTTTATGCAACACTTGGTGGGTATGTAATGCTAGTATAAAACATTGCAATTCAAGAGTAAAATCATGCAAGAAAACTTGAAGTAAATCCACCTACAAACACTTGGTAATACCCTCATACAATGTACATTGAAACCTTTTATGAAATCTCAAAATAGGTCATAGATTCATCGCTCAAAACATGCTTAAACAGTCACACTTTTATGAAACTCCAACATAATTCATAGTCAAATTCATAATAAGTAAGACCCACAAATAATTGAACTTAAAAATATACATTTTATGTAAAAAGGAAGGTTGGGCACCATTGGTGAAATGACCCAATGGTTTAAACACATATACCTCAACTTTGGAGATTTGCTTGATGAAGATTTGAATGAGAACTTAAAGCATGAATGAAATCCTTAGATCTAGAATGAGATTTGGGCACTTGAATTTTAGGTGAAATATTTGTCCAAGTGTTAGAGAGGGTTGTGGGGGATGTCATATATGATATGGGATTGAAAAATGACTAAGTATAGGTATTTTTACACATTGGAAGGCTTAGGCCCTAGACCCCAATGCCTTAGGCTCAAGACCCCAAGTATTTGAAGAGGTATTCAATTTAATTAAAGTATTTAGTACTTTTCCATGCATTACCTTGAGTTAGAAGGTTATTATTTTAGCAATAACTTGAACAAGAATTTGAGCATGAGTTGATCCAGAAGTCCTTACGTTATATATTGAGCAATTTTCTCAGCTTTCACAAGTCAAAATTTTAACTTATTGCCTCACCATGGTGATTTTGTTTCTCTTGTTTGGTATTTCAGCAATACATTACATATGAAGTTCAGTTTCACAGAATAAAACAATTGGAACAACTACCTCCATTTTGCATACACAAGAAAAACAACGAAAAAAGCTACCTACATATTTCATATTGCATACATAGTAAATTTTGATTAAGAAGTCCTTAGTGTCAATAAAATGTCATTTGTCCTGAAACAAGTGGAGATTTGATGAAGGTAAATTCATGAAGTGAAAAAAGTTATAAAATAGTTACTTGAAGCCCCAAAGTTACTACTTCAATATTCTTTTTGTAACTCAAATTCTTTATTTTTCTATTATCTCTCTCTTTCTAATTTGAAATCTATATTCATTTTGAATTTCATCTCCAAGCATAATTCCAACTTCCAAATATTTTTTGTCAATTTCATCTTCAATTAGATCTTTAAACAGTTAAATATACATAATTTTTATTTTTTGTCAGGCTCTGACTTTTGTCTTACTATATAGCTTTAGTCAGCAATCTCATTAAGCCACCCCGTACATATCCTTATCTGGTGGTAATTTTATTTCTCTCAAACAACTAATATTTCTTGCTAAATAACAATGAAAATGCTTGATCACGCTGATACTCAGTAACTCAATGAAAGAAAACTAGGAATAGTAAAGGATCAATTATCTCTGAAGAAAATTGTATTGAGCTGACAAAATAAGTTACAGATTAGATTCATCTATTCATCAATCACAAAGTTTACTTCATAAGAGAATTCCTAATGACAAGGGAAGATTACAACATATAATCATAATACAACAACATACCCATATAGTCACATAAGGGGGGCAGGGGAGGGTAGGATATATCAATACTTTAGCCAACCTTTGTATGGTGGAGATGTTGTTTTTGAAAGGCCCTCGGCTCAAGACAGACGGTTTTCAATGCACAACAGATGATTTGTATTAAGTTCATTTGCTACAATCACTGGCTATCGGAATTACTGAACTCGCATTAATTAACTACTTATGCAACTTGAACATGTCTGATGTAACTCTGTAGGATCTTCAATCCTAGTTGCAACATAATCTAGAGTCCTTGCCTCATTTTTTCTTTCAACAGGGACTTCTACTGTTTCGCTATTGGATATTATTCCCTGTTGATGCAAAACTTTGCAATTATTATTGAAAGAATTTCACTCTTCTAAGGTTGGTGCTCATTCTGGCTTCAACTAATTTTCATTGGGCTGGTATGCGTGCGGATGTGAAAAAATTTATTTTGGAATACAACATTTGTCAATAAATGAAGGATTCAAATTCCGAATGACATTGTTTAGTTTACTGTGGATTTTATCACAAGTCTTCCACACCGTTCTATGGGGCAATGCTATTTGGGTAATTGTGGACTGATTGTACAAATATAGTCACTTTGTTGCATTGCCTCCCAATTTTACTAGCCAAAAGATTGTTGATGTCTTTATTAAGGAGTTTATTCGATTCATAGTTCTCCTATTAATATTATGTCCTATTGGGACCCATTGTTTCTCTCAAAATTTTTGAACGAACTTCATAAACTCTAGGGTACATAACTTTCCATGAGTTGGGCCTATCATCCCCAATCCGATGGTCAGACTAAGGTGCTAAACAAATGTTTACAAATGTATCTCTACTATTTTGAGACTGAAATGCTCGCTACTTGGTTTTCTATATTACCATGGGCTGAATTTTGATGTAATAATGCATGCCAACATACCTATAAGATGATGCCTTTTGAGATAGTTTATGGCCACCCTCCAACTAATATGGTGAGGTATCTTAAGGATGGGACTTCTTTCTCTATCATTGCATCGTCTTTATGTCAATGTGATAACCCTACCATTAGTGATAGGGTATATGTGCTACTATGACTCTGCCGTTAGTTATCTTTGTGCTTGCCTTATCACTAAAAGCTTATTATGATATTTTGGCCCTGTTAACTATACTACAGAATTAACAAACTAACATGGTTAGATGTTTATTATAGGTATTTAGAGGAGTTAGTGATCAGTTAGTTACACATTGAAATTTTTTTTAACTAAAATCTTTAAATAGACAATGTACAATAAGTGACCATTTTGATCAACTGAATGTAGAAGTTCCTCTTAACTCTAATGCATTCTTCTTCTTCTTAATCTATATCCATTAATTGAGTCATCATGGTATCATAGCCTAGTTCCTTTCTCAGGCTATACAAATCTAGTGTAGTTGAGTATTCGAGTGCTTAGGTTCAATTACGGAGATAGTTGAATCGAGAGTAAGTATTCAGACTAGATATGGAAGTTCTAAGCTAAGAAAATGGCAGACACAGCTTGAATTAACTCTAGGCTACTTGGAGGTGACAATCGCGACTCAAATACTACATAAACAACGGCTCATGTAGCTCCAGTAATAGATCATAATCATCCCTTATATCTTCATCCAAAAGATATTCCAAGTAGTTGCCTAATCTCTCTTCAACTGACTAGCTCTGACAGCTATGCAATCTAGAGTAAATTTATGCCTATTTTCTTCTAGGAAAGAGTAAAATATGTTTTATTAATGACAAGTTTCTGAAATCTGGCATTGCACCTGAGTTGTTTGATATTTGGGAGAAAGGAAATGTTGTTGTTTTGTCTTAGATAATGAATGTTGTTTGACCTAGTTTTCTTAGTAACGCAATGTATGGTGGTGATACTCATGAAGTTTGGTGTGATTTGAAAGAGAGGTTTGATGAAATCAATAGTGCACACTTGTTCCAACTTCATAAGGAGATTCACAGCCTTACTCAGGGAACCATGATAGTCACAGACTATTATAAGGTATTGTGGAATGAACTTGATGCAATTATGTCATTTCCTAGTTGCTCTTGTACTGAGTCTAAGAAATTCTAGGAGCATTGTCAGCATTAGAGATTACTAGACATTTTAATAGGATTAAAGAATCATTTTCAGTAGCAAGAGGCCGAGTTCTGATTTGGACACCACTGTCTAGCTTAAGGAAAGCTTTC
>JAOTQJ010049089.1:0-14609 GCA_025642045.1 Solanum sejunctum
TGTCTTTCCTCATAACATTCCACCAATAGTGTTCTTTAAGGGTCCGATATATTTTCATACCTCCAAGGTGCATGGAATATGATGAAGTGTGTGCTTCATTTAAGATTTCTCTTTTTAATCTTTCATCATTAAGGACAGACAACCTATTTTGATAAGATAAGACACCATCCTCTACTAATGAAAAAATCATGTTTTTCTCCATATTGAACTTTTTTGGTCAGCTTCATGAGTTTCCAATCTAACTTTTGTGCTTCTCTAACCTACTCAAGCAATACAAATATTCATGGCTCTTAACTCAAGAAGCAAAGTCAATAGACTCAAAGATAGGCTTGCAAAGGACTTGCGACTTAAGGCATCTGCAACCATATTAGCTTTTCCTAGATGATAATTGATCATGCAATCATGATCCTTAATGAGCTCAAACCATCTACATTGCCTTAGGTTCAACTCCTTCTATGTACCCAAGTATTTTAAGCTTTTGTGATTAGTGAATATGTAACATTTTTCTCCATACAGATAATGTCTCCATATCTTGAGGTGAATACTATAGCAATAAGTTCCAGATCATGAGTAGGATTATTTAATTTGTGTGATTTTAATATTCGAGCGGCATAAGAAATAACTTTCCCTTCTTGCATCAGAACACACCCTAGACCACGATGAGATGCATCATTATAAAACATATACTCCTTCCCTTTCATTGGTAGAGTAAGTATAGGAGTTTGCATCAACAAGGATTTAAGAGTTTCAAAGCTCTCTTAGCATTTGTTACTCCAAATAAATGTTTCCTCGTTCTTCAAGAGTTCGGTTAAAGAGGAGGTTATAATGGAGAAGTCTTCCACGAACCTCTTATAGTATCCTGCCAAGCCTAGAAAGTTTCTTACTTCAGTTGGACTTTTGGGAGAGTTCCATTCAGCAATTGCATGGATTTTACTTGGATCCAATTTTACACCTTCGGCTGATATGACATGCCCCAAAAAGATCACTTCATTTAGGCAAAATTCACACTTGGAAAGTTTTACATAAAGTTCTTTCTCTTTTAAAATTTGCAAAATGATTTGGAGGTGCTTATTATAGTCTTCACTATACTTGGAATACACTAAAATATCATCTACAAAACTAACACAAATTGATCTAGATATGGCTTGAATATTCGATTCATTAGATCCATGAATATTGCAGGAGCATTAGTCAACCCGAATGGCATTACCAAAAATTCATAATGAATATACCAAGTTCTAAAAGTAGTTTTAGAAATATCTTTCTCTCTAACACATAGTTGATGATACCCAGACCTCAAATAGATCTTAGAGAATAAATCAGTTCCACTCAACTGATCAAATAAATTATTAATCCTTTACAGTGGATATCTACTCTTGTCTGTTATTTTGTTGAATTATCTATAGTCAATACACAATCTAAGAGTTCCATAAGTTCTTGCAATTGATTTTTTAACTCTTTTAGTTTTGCTGGAGCCATCCTATAAGGAATAATAGAAATAGGAGTAGATCCGGAAATAAGCTCGATTGAAAATTCAACTTCTCTTTCTTGGGGCAATCCAGGAAAATTTTCTAGGAAGATTTCTGGAAAATCGCATACAATAGGTATATCTTTAAGACTAGGTCTCTCCAAGTGTGTATCAATAATGAACAAGATATGCATCACAACCTTGCCAAATCATCTTTCTTGCCAAGGCTATAGAAATAAACTAGACATCAATGATCTTTCACCTTGTACAATGATATAAGAAAATGCAGGGTCCTTAAAAGTCACATGTTTTGATCTACAATCCATTACTGCATGATAAAAAGCTAATCAATCCTTATAATAACATCAAAATCTTGGAAGGGCATTTCAATCAAATCAACCACGAAGACTAGGTCTTCGATCATGAAGGGACAAGCTCGGTAAATTCGATTACAAATAACTCAATGGGACTCAACTAGCACATTATAGTCAAGCCTCACAGATTTTACATTTTCAGGAAGAATGAGTGATGAACAAATATAAGATTGTGTAGAACCAGGATCAAATAATGTAGACACACACAAGCCAAATAAATAAAATTTATCAACAACCACATCTTGGCCATCTTGATAATCCCTCTGTTTCATAGCATAAGCTCTTGTAGTTGCCCTTGGCCCACTAGGTTGATTTGCTCCACTTGCTCCTGTCGTTTGGATGTTTTTTGGTCTTGCATCCCTACTGGTTTGGGGGGGAGTAGTAGAAGGCTTCTGAATCGCTTTTGGTGTGCAAGGAAGGAACCTATTTAGGGTCCTTCACTTTATGATCAAAGGTGTTGTAGTTAAAACACGCACTAGAAGCTTTCCTACAAAGACCATAATGATTATTCCCATACTATTCACACATAGGAACACGAGTCTTGCCTTGGCTATTATTTGGGGTGCTACCTGTAGGAACATCTGATATGCTTTGCTTTGGTTGAGATGACTTGTTAATACCACTAGCTTTAGAATCATCAAACCTTCCCCTTTTGTATGGACCTCTGTAATCTAATCTAGGTTTTCGGAGTTTATTTTCATGTCTACGAGCTTCTCCCTTATCAAGTCTTTCCCAGGTAAGAGCAGCGAAAACCAATTTATAGAAGTTCTCATGTTGCAAGATTGCCATATTCTTTCTGATGGAATCATTAGACCGTCTTCAAATCTCTTGCACTATCTTTCTTCTCTTTAATAATATCACCAGCATAACGCAAAAGCCTTAAGAACTTTTGTTGATATTCAGTAATAGACATGCCTCGCTACTTCAGAATCATAGTAGGCAAGTGGAACATATTTTAGGTGAAACTCCTTAACAAAATCATCCCATGTAAAAACTGGAGGTTTTACCTTTTCATTTGGTACACTTACCCACCAATCATAATCTTCCTTTTGTAATAATGAGATGGCATACTTAAATTTTGCAACATCTGAACACTACAATTGTTCAAATACCATCTCCATGCATTCCAACCATTGTTCAGCATTATTGGGATCAACATTATGTTTAAATTATATCTAACCATTTTCCTCATTTTCTTTAAGTTTATCCCATTAGGATTGTGCATCGCTTTAGCTATGTAGTGGAAGAATTCAGCCATCTACGGAAGTAGGATTCATAAACTGAGTACTGTAGCTTATATGAGGATGTGGGATTGTCTTTACACCCTGTTGGTTTCCCATTTCAGACCCACTAGTGCGAGGGACGTATAGATTCGAGAGATGTTCGCCAACCCTTTCTAGTGCATGAGGTTAGAAATAAGAGTTATCTAATCCTTCCCATGTTACCTCCATAGGTCTATTAGAGGAATAGGTCATAATTTAATTCTTTCATAAGGGAAGATCACATTGCATTAGGGACATATACATGATGCATATGCACTCTACAAGCACTAAAATAGTATTAATCATGTAATAAACAAATAACATAGCTTGGATATTTTACAAAATAGACAAGTATACAAGTAATTCACATCAAAAGTCCTAAAATCACAAGCCTAGCCTTTGATACCAACACTTGTGGCTACCCTCGTGGCAGGATACAACTTCTGTACGATCTAGGGATTACATAATACTTGCTAAAATATTAACAGTTTAATACGTAGCACATTAAATATAATTTAATAATGAATCCAAAATAGTTATAGATACGAGATTTTGACTTAGAGGTGCTTCAGTTTATTTGGGGTTCCAGTTTATATTGTGAACAACTTCCAAAATAATTTAAACCAATAGCTTACGAGATTTTTATATATTGGCCATACTATTATAGTAACACATTGAAAATTATTTACCAATGTTAAAATATAAAGACATAAAACTTACTAGTTTTTGTTTCATACAATCACCTTAAAATAACTTGTAATTTAATATAAAAATAAGCTCGATGGCTCCAATTTACCTAAACAAGCCAAAATTTTAAGTTACAAACCATGGTTTCAAAATTTACACTAGCCTTTCAAATTTACACCTACATATCCAACAGGAGATTCATGTACATGTCCCAAACTACTATATGTATATGTCTAGATGCAAATGTGATCTTCTACATAGCTCCCAAAATTTATCTTCAATAGCCATCCTCATGCATCTTCTCAGGTATTTCCTGTGATAGAAAAAACTATAGCTAAGCATGAAGCTTAGTAGTGTAAAAGACAAAAGTTGAAACCTTTAGATTTCTCACTTTACCTTTCTTAAGTCAAAGGGCAACACAATTGGAATACATTAAATAGGCCAATTGAACAAATATATCAATATACAATAAATAGACCAATTGAACAAATATATATCAATAGTATCAAGTAGGATATTTAAAGATCTAACTATCAAGAGATCCTAGAATAATTTTTACAAGACATTCAAATAACAAGTTTTGCCCAGTATGTATATCATGTTGTCACACAAAACATAATCAAGTATCAAGGAGGACCAAGACTTGTATCAAGAAGGGTGAAAATTCAATTATCAAGTGAACCAAGAAACATATTAAAAGTGGCTTTCTAGTTAGTGCATATAATAGGTTGCTTCCATACTTAGGACGAACAAAAGATCCACAGTCAAGATGAAAATTGATCCAAATAAGAGGAATGCCAATGGTGACAAATTCACTAGTACAAGAAGGACAAAGTCCACAAGAATGTTAAGTGATCGGGCAATCCATACAAATGGATGAATTAAGCAAGTGTTTTGCAAGTCTCAAAAGATATCAACACAGCAAGATAAAATAATAAGAACATAGCTAAGATAGGAAGATAGCATTTGATTATTCCAGCAGGTAACAAGATCACAAGAACAAGATTTTACATGAACCTGAATCTTTTAGCACGCAACCAACCCTACCTAGTTCAAGTCATGGATCAATACGGCATCAGTTTCTTCTATCAATTTCCTTAAGATTGTACAAGAGTATGAGCACCTTAATACTCATTTAAATGAGCATTTAATATATAGCACTTTCAATAGGTAAAAACTAACAAGATATATACCAAAAGTGAGTCTCATTTGTGCAAATCACTCCCTTCTGGGCAACTTGATTGCCTTGCATCGCAACTAGGTTTTGAATTGGTAAATAGAAAAACTAGGATTTTTAGTCTACATGAAAACTGTAGGTATATGAATATAGGTTGAAACAATTAAGAATCTCTTCAAAATACCCTTTTACAAGGATTTATAATCAAAACACTAACAGTACACCCCTCGAGATTCCTATGGCCAAAATTTGGACAGAACTTGTCATAAATTGTGTCCACTATTGTGAATCTATAACTACCAAATTAGGTTCCAACATAGGCATAAGAGTAGTAGATACATCTCTTGGGCTTTCAAATAACAAAAAATCATCACAAAATACAACTCACACATCAAGATATGATTAAAATTACTAACAGTAGTATATAGAAGGCTTCTCAGACAGAAAACTAGCCAAAGCTTTCACAGTGTTTCGTCCCCTTTTTAATACCATACAAGCAAATTAGGAATTTAACATAAATATAAAAGATTTAGATATGTGAATTAGATTTCCAAAATATATTTACACACTACAAATTCAGCTATATACCATGAGATATTCAACAATTACTAAACATTGCATGCATAATTTCAAGACAGAATTTAGCTACTTATCAAAGGGTAGGGGTTTCTTGATTTTTCCTCAAAGGATCCAATTATTTTAATGCATTTTTTCAAATATATAGTTGTGAGGGAGTTTATAAGGTGTTAGAAGGTCTTGAAACCAGCTTACCTCAGGGAAAATATATTTTATGTTAAAAGTAAGTAAAAAGAACTGCCCAATAAGGTGGCTGCACAAATTTCCTGTTTTCATTCCCTTATTTGCTTCCTCACACATTAATAATTATTAGTTAAGGCATGTTTAACATATATAATTTCATAAAAGTAAATAAATTTTACTAAGACAAACTCCTCCCTCATTCCTTTCGACGATTCCAGAAAATCAATTTCTCTAACGACACAAATTTAAGTAAAAGAGTTATGAAGGAGGGTTTGGTTTTATCTCAAGGTAATATATTTTTGAAAGTACATACATTATTTATTACTAAGGGAATTACAGTTAAATGCTGGAAACTTGTGCATGTGGCCATTGTATTGAATGTTATTATGAGAAAACTGTGTCATCACATGTCATTTGAATTAAATAGAATACATGGCTTGAAAAATGACATATGATTAGATGTGTGAACCTTCATGTCTAAACATTCAAATGTCGGTTTGCCAAATAAGCATGGATAATGAAAATCAATTGGGGTCATGTGTGATCATTACATGTTGGGTATTGGGAATTTGTTGAAATCATGTGGGGGGTGCATAATATCTTGCTTTCGTGCTGATTTAAAATGTAAAAATATTATTTCTGGAACCCATTTAATAGACTTGGAAACCTAAATTTTTGGATCTATCACATTATGATGGTCTTCTATGGCCCATGAAACATTCCACAAGCCGTAGTTACCCCTCATATAAAATTTCAGAAACTTGCAGTTTCTGGGATCCTATCAGATGAGACCTTTTATGGGTCATAGTTTAATCTACGACTCATATAAAGGTCTCATAGGGCCCTACCTATAGAAAATCAAAACTGGAATCAATTATGACTTACTCTATAACTAGTAGAATATTCTACAAGTCATACCTTGTCTCGTAGATGCAATTCCAGTAGCTAAATTTAATACACTCCATCTTCTATAAGGGAATTTTATGGCTCATAGTTCTCATTATGGCCCATAAAAGAGCCTTCATAGACCCATTTGTACTCAATTCTGACATGCTCTTATTTTTCATTTGTTTACTCTTGGGGCTAATCGTGTTTGCTCCCAAAAGCAAGGAAGGATGAGATATGGGCCACACAGCGGCACTTACAAGATGAGCCCTTGGAGGATCAGGGCACCTCCGAGGCTAGTGGACATTAGAGAAGCTCAGTATTCAGCCTGACCCAGATGTTGAGCAACTACATATATGAGCTACCACTAGATAAGTCGTGCAGCCTCAGACTCAGGCTATTGTTGCCTACTTTCCCCAGACTGAAGAGGGAGGTGACAAGGATAGCAGCTCTATATAGATGACTCCCTCTGGAGAGGAGTTTGAGTTAGGATCTGGCAACGAGTCAGAGTCAAAGTCTTCAGGAACCCCTCAAGTATAACCCTCATCTCCAGATGCTCTATCTAGCCAGTGGTGCATTGAGGGCATGTAGGCTATATACCGAGACGGCATATAAAAGAATAAGCCTAGCCGACTAGCTCATTTTATTTTTGATGAGCCTCGCATCATCACGTTAGGGTTAGACAGTGTCCTTGGCCTCTAGGACACTATCACTAGATATAGACTCCAGTGGTTGCAGGACCATTGGGGAAGTACTCCCTTGCCATGGTTCGATAGTATTTGCATCATACGCCACCACCATTGTCAGCTCTTTGTCCAAAGAGAAGAAACCCCTCACTCAGCCTCGATTGATACATACGAGGGTAAGGGGTCGATAGGTGGATATATCAAACACAACTATCCACCGATTGTTATTTGGATTAGGGTTCCCAGTCCCCAGATCGATAGTAGTGTTTATGGGAGATTGGTGCTGACTCGGGATAAGGCCCTTATGAGAGACAGGCCCACAGGTCCTCTTTGAAGAGGTGGGTTGCTAACCACATAATAGAGTAGGGCTCAAACCCTGAGTGGATTTCTACGTCAGTAGAGCCCATAGTGAAGGCCTCACTCAGCTTCATCTAAAACTTTTTGTGGGTTATGGTGAGATGACATATCTCGCCCACACTTGTAGATAATACACTGATGCCAAATAGTGCAATAATGGTTTCCAGTATCTTGGCTGGATATGAGATCGACTGGGCCTACCGAATTGCGGAGCAAATAAATGAGGTAGCCTTAAAGAGGTCCACCTCCATCCCCTTCCCGTGCCTAATTTATAGACTCTATATAGAGTCGGGGTGGAGATACTACACCACTTGGACTCATTAATCTAGGTTCAGCAGATACTTGATGTCAGCTTGATAAAGACTGATGATAATTCGATGGCCCTCCAGCGAGCACCACACCATCAAGCTCAGATGCCAAAGATATTCATTATTGTGCCACCGCCTAAGGCTCCATCTACCACCACTTGTTATGACCCAAGCCTAGGGCCTAGACGTGACACAGCGCATGAGAAACCCGAAGGGACCCCAAGCAAGCCTCTTAACATATCATTACATATCCTTGGTCGGGAAAGCAATAAAATATAATAAGAGTATGTAACTAGGGATAAATGGGGCTAAGGGACAACTTTCATATCATAAACATCAAGAGTCAAGAGAGTGTCAAAGCTTATGGCATCATATATAACATGTCCAACAACAGCTCTAACAGGTAAAACTTAGTGGGGGGCAAGACAAGCAACTGGGCTCACCCTCACAATCAAAATATGCAATAAAGAAAGAGAGTTGTAATACATAACATAAGAATATAAACATTTTCCTCGGAATGGAGAACTCACCAACTAGCTTGAGAGAGATCGTATTAGCCACGTGAAGGAGGATGATCACGTGGGGCTCCGGTTCCTAAATAGTGACATCATGTGGTCATAGAATATGCGCTACTACATTTGAATATACTAAGTATGTAGGATGCAATGCAACAAGAGATAGGCATCATAATCAAAATGCATAACTGTAAGCAATAGGTAGCATAATAACAATATGGCATATATGATCAATGCTTAAGTAAAACATCCTTACATGGAATATAATACATATGTAAGAAGAGACAATCATTATAGAACTTGTAGGTTACCAAGGTACAAACCCCTTTGGTTGGTTGGTGGATCATCGCACCCTACCATCCATGAACTAACCCCGCAACCTGGTTACCAAGGTACGAACCCTTTTGGGTTGGTGGATAGTCGCACCCTACCACCTCTGGTGATTGAGGTACTAACCCCTCAACCTGGTTATCAAGGCATAATCCCTTAATTAGTATCAAGGTACAAACCCCTCGACATGGTTACCTAGGCTCTTAACCCCCCAAGTAAGGCATGGTCACTTTCCAACACTATATAGGAGAATATCATATTCATACGTTCCTTTCATCATCATAAAGTCATTCAACTCATAATACATGCATTGGACCTTCAATTCCTCAAAATACATTAACCAAACATTTTATCAAACACTTGGCAGGTGTGTAGTGCTAGTGTAAAAACCATGCAATTCAAGAGTGGAATCATGCTAGAAAATTTAGTGTAAAACTATCAATAGATACTTGGTAACACCCTCAAGCAATATACATCAAAACTCTTCATCAAATCTCATAATAGATCTAGATTCATAGCTTAAAACATGCTAAAACAATCACAATTTCATGAAACTCCAACATAGTGTGCAGCGAAATTCATGATAAGTAAGACACATGAGCAAATCAATTTTAAATCATGCAATTTTAGGTAAAAGAAAGCTTAGGCATCATGGGTGAAAGGAACCCATGAAATAAACTCACATACCTTGACTTTAAAGAATCCTTAAAGAAGATTGGAAATGAAGACTTAAAGCTTGAATGAGAACCTTGAGATCCGGATGAGTTTTGGGACTTGAAATTTGGAGTGAAATATTTGTCTAAGTATTTGAGTGAGTATTGGGGAATGTCTTGAATGATGTGAGAGTGAAATATGGATAAGTATAGATATTTTCACGCATCGAACTACTTAGGACTAAGACCCAAAAGTCTTGGACCGAGATAGAAAAATAGTGCACAAAATACACAGGATGCGCCAGGGGCGCGGTTTGCTCTCTAGAAATCGCATTTTGCAATTTCTAAATTTTGATACAATTGCCTAAAAATCGAGGTTAGACCTATTTCCCCTAATTAAGAATATGAAGTCAGATTTTTTATATTACGCATGGATTTTGAGATATATGGAATTTACAATTATGGGCATTTCCTATGCGTATTTTCGGGTACTTTTTGGGGTCGTTTCACCACTGTTACTGCTCCTATTGCTGAAGGTCTCCCACAAACTGCAGCTAATGCAAAGAGAGGGCCCACGACTAGTACTATTGCCCTAGGGGTCATACACACACTAACAAAAACCCGCTGGCATGATCTATATGTCAACCATTTCTATTCTAGCTATGTCGTAAAGGTAGGCCCACACTGAGTCACAGCTGAATTTGTTATTATAGTAGATTCAGCCCTAGGTTCGCCATGCTATCTTAGAGATTGAGGCTCATATGCAGGCATTCGTGGTGGCTGCTATTTAGGAGAGACTTACACCCGTGGATAGCCGCATTGATATAGCTGAGCGGCGAGTACAGCAGAGCCTCAGATCAGCATGGCCTATAGATATGATGGCGATTCAGGTAGAGATATAGCAGCTTTGAGCCGATATGACAGTAGCACTAGCAGGACGAATTATGTTCCCACCAGTCGATCCCACATAGGTGGTGGTAGATCTATTTGCTCCAGAGAAGACTTCACTCCCTTTTTGTGGGAAGAGGCCCTGCGTTAATGATCCAGATATAGTAAGACTAGAGGCGGGGTTGACAAAGGAGCAAAAGTATGAGCTCACTAGAGTACACTCGATGAGGATGAGGAGATTCCACAAGCTCGTGAGCTAGAGAGAATGAGGGGCGTTGGACCCTCCAGACATGCTCCTACTACTGAGGAGGCCAAAAGGAAAGTTGAGAGTGGTCAGACTCAGCTAGAGATCGATGCTTAGGCGCCCAGGTATGTCCCTTCATGACCCTTGTGCATTATTATTTTATTTTGTGCATTGAGGACACTGCAAAGCTTTTCCGATAGGGTGTGGGTAGTTATAACCCTCAGTGAAATCTAAGTAACATTGGCCTATAACTATCCTAAATTTTGAATTTGAGGGATTTTCTTGCTTGTGATCTTTTTCCTTAAGGATATTTACTTTTTGTTGAGGCAGCATATTTAGGATATGTAGGTAGTATTAGTAGCATATAGTATTGATATCTATGGCATATGTTTGTTTTGTTTTTGTTTTTTTGTGAAAAAATGATACCCACCCAAAATTTTTGTTAGTCAGTCTAGATATAAACCATGCATATTTGATTGTTTGGCAGTGCTTGTTCTGATAAGTGAGGTTGAATTGTGATGAAAAGCATGATCTGAAAGTTCTTGTTAATAGTGCAATTAGTGCCATGTAAGCATTTTTGCTAAATTCTCATACTGTGTTTCAATTTAGAACTCGCCTTATTACTCTGACTGACTATAGGTTAGTTGGTTAGAAAAGGATGTTTTGTCGCTATTCATATTAGTCCACTTAGCCTAAATAACCAACAAAATGTGTAATGTATCCCTTGATCCAAATGTTTGAGCCTTCTATGTATCCTTTTCTTTGTCAAAACTTAAGTTACCTAGCCTTGTTAGATGTAAAATCCTAATATTGGCTCTAGTCCTTCCTTGAATATTGTGCACCTTGACTGAGGCAAAAAGTTTAAGTTGAGGATGGCTACCAAAAGTGGCCCTGGTTCATAGGTTGGATCTTGTAGACCTCAATTCAGGCCAAAAGCCTAAGTTGATGGTGGCTGGTGTAAGGGTAATCACATAAAATGAGGTGGAAGCTAGTGATACATGAAAAAAGGGATAAAAATGTGCTCTGGGTGCAAGAAAAATGAGTAGATGCCTAATAAATGAGCTAAAATGAAAAATGATGTGAAAATAAAAAGGCAATCAGCTAAAATTGAGAATAAGGCACCCAAAAAAGCTTGAAATAGGAGAAGGGAAGAATGAAGTAAAAAAATTGAAAAGTGTTAATAGGGCAAAAGTGTAGAATAATGCAGTGTCAAGAAGGGCCTTTAGTCACAATGTTCCCAACACATCATACCAAATCCCCCTGAGCCTACATTACAAGCCAAGAAAGTCCTAAGTGATCCTAATCCAAATAGTCCAAGGTCATAGTTATGAGTGTGGGAGCAAGCATATGATATTGAGCATGGTATCTGAATATCTTCAGCAAGAGTCAGTGATTTTGTGTAGTCCCAAGCACTGAATCTAAAAATATCATCACGAGTGGGACATGGGACTTCTTTCTGTGAGGGTACTTGCATTGCATTATTAATTTTAGACTAACTCAGTGATTTCTACTTAAGTTGCACTATGACATGTATTGATCTGCATTGGTTTGCTTGATAGCTATTAGATATGAACTTATGAGTAGTGCGGGTATCTGTGCTTGAGTTTGATATGATGTGTGCCATTATATTAGGTCTGTGTGTTACTGTACTGCTTATGTTGATTGAGTTCGTCGCTTGAGGATAAGCAACAATTTTAAGTTGAGGGTGTTAATGTGTTATCGAAATACATCATTTTTTATGCTTAAAACTTAAAATTTTATGTGTTCTCAAAGCGATGTTAGTAGATTTGATGTGTTTTTATTGTTTTTTGTAGGATTACAGGGTTGGCATGATTTTGGGTTAAGTGTGCAGAAATTGAAGTGTTTGTTGTTCTACGACACCTTTTACAGGTCGTGAAATTTTCCACTGGCCATAGAGTTGGTTACGTAGCAAAATCCAGTGAAAGGGAGATTTTCTGAAGTTGAATATACGAACATACAGACAAGCTATAAAAGTTTTTACAAATCATAGATATGGTGTCATATCCTAAGGATCATAAAGTCAAAAGTTGCTAAAAAGTCATCAGATGAAACCCTTCACAAGCCGTAAGTCTTTATATGATCCGTAGATAGGTCTCGTAGAAGTCAACCCTAGATTTGCAGATGAAATCCACGAAGCCCCGATTACAGGCCGTAGAACTTTATATGGCTTCTAAAGATGCCCATAGTGCCTGTCGATCCAGTTCTTCTTATTTTGATTTGGCTTTGTATTTTAAATAATTTAGATAATATTTTTAGGTTATTTTACGTATGGAACAGTTAGGAACCAATGAGAAACATTGTGACACACTTGAGAATTAATATTTTGTGATCTTAATTCGTACTTGTAATTTTTGTTGAGGAGTTTAGATTTCTTGTTCTTAATTTCATTCATGTAAATGTTTAATTATGTTATGCTATATCATAATTCTTGCAGCTATAATATGAGTAGCTAAATCTACAACTAGGGTTGTGGGAACCATGTAGAACTAATCAGGTAAAATTGGATAATTTGTAATTCTTGAAAAGTGTGCATGCATATATATTAATTAATTCTCTTCACTTTGATTACTTTTTTATGTTGGTCAACATTATAATTCGTCTAGTATTACTGACTAGATCAAGGTAGTAATGAATAGAAAAAGAGATTAATTAATAGGATTCGATTGATGTTTCACGTCTAATCACCCAAACTGGATCAAGGAGAGGTTGTACTGGAACAAAAGGTAAGGATTAGTAATGTCACACTATGAAGATGGATCAAATAACATTTGATATTTACCACTCAGCTAGATCTTTAACGTATCCTTCAACATGTTACACATTAGAAAAGAATTTGATTATTTGGTAATATTGAGTTAGGGAATCATGGGGAACACAATATCGTAGTTACTCTTCTTACTGGTTTTACATATGTGTCTTAGTTTGGGATTTCTTTCTACAGTTTTACAACCCCCTCCCCCCGGGGAGATAAGTAGGTTAATCAATTCGAATTGCTTGAAATTACTCTAAGTCTATCATATTTCCTATGGGTTCGACCCTAATCTTGTTTAGGTTATATATCTTGATAATGACCATTTTATCCTTCAAAAAGGAGGTGTAGCTTAGGCGACAACACTCCGTGGAGTTTTTTTTTTACGTGTGTTTTTTCCCTAAGGACACTTACTATATATTGAACTGGCACATTTAGAATGTATAAGTAGTATTACTAACACATTGTACTAATATCTATGGCATCTATTTGGTTATACTGAAGAATGACACCCCTCCCCCTCCCCCCATTTTTGAAATTGAGGATGTGTTGAAAAGGTAGTTTAGATAACAACCATGTGGATTGGTAGTTGATAGTGTTTGTTCTTATAAAATAAGGCTATATTGTTATAAAAAGCATGATCTGAGATTCTACATAGATAGTGTATTTAGTCCTCAAGTGTGTGTGTTTTATTGTGTAATTCGTTTGTTGTGTTTCAATCCAAAACTTCCTTTGTTAATCTGACTGAGACTGTAGGTTAGTTAGTTAGGAAAGGATCATAGGTCGTCGTTCATATTAATCTACTTAGCCTAAAATAATCAACGCAGTGTGTATCCCTTGATCCTAATGTTTGAACCATACATGTATCTTTTCTTTGTAAATACCTAAGTCACTGAACCTTTTTGTCTGTATAAATCTTGAATTTGGCATTGGTCCCCCCTTAAATATTGTGCACCTCAACTCAGGGCAAAAGCCTAAGTTGAGGGTGGTTGCTACAAAGAAATCACAGCAAGACAGAAAGAAAAGCATAGTAATATACTGAAAAAGGGAAAAATATGAAACGGGTGTAAGAAAAATACATAAAATGTGAGCCGAAAATAAAAGGAATTGAGAAAAAATATGTTAGGACCCGCAATGTAATTTAAACCCCGAACGTCCTTAATTAGTTTGATTTAATAAAGTTTGGGACCGAATGTAACATTTTACCTAAGTTAGGTCCTTAAGAATAAAAAGGGATGTGGGGTCA
>JAOTQJ010049100.1:0-14608 GCA_025642045.1 Solanum sejunctum
TTTTAGATTAGCTATTAAACATTTTCTATATTATGCATTTCTTTTATCTATAAATATTTTATTTAAAAGATATACATATGGTAAATATTTTAGTATTTACAAATTAAAAAAATAAAAACCAAAAAAAAAAAGCTGAAAAGAAGAAAACTAAATAACCTCCCCACTGCACACTCCCTCACACACATCTACACACCTGTACAATAAGCCTACACATCCCCACATCTTTCCGTCAAACTCACTCCTCGACACTCATAACTAGACAACTCCCCATCAATATGTTTTCCAGTATAACTACACACAGGGGTTCTCACACACGTCAAATATTTTCCTGTATATACTGCACACAGGGGTTCTCACACACAACAAATATAACACATTCTACACACACACACTTAAAAACAAAAAATACTCACGCAGCAACCAAAAAAAGAAAGAAAACACAAGACGCACTCCCTCACAAAAAAATATTCATTTCCACATTCAACACACACACACGGCTAAGTGAAAAGCAAAGAAAACAAAAGATCCTACAACACCTTTTCTTAAAAATATTTTTCACTGACAGAACACTCCCAAAAGAAAAATCACATGCAACATATAAAAGAGAGATGGAGTTTGAGGTTTATTTACGCGGTTCGAGTTCATGACTCCTATTATACTCTATTCTTTGTAATTATTCTTCACAAGAGATAATACTTATCTTCTTTGTTCAATTTAATGTGATTACAATACGTTAAAGTTGTCATATTTCGTTTTTTTTTGACCCATTAATATACTTTAACGCTGTAATATGAATTATGTTTAAATATTTCAAACCAACTTTTTGTTTAGATATTTATATTATTAAATTTGGTGCAAAATTATTATAACAATCTGTAATTTGTTTCACATTTGAACAACACATGTTTAAGTAAATTTATTGTCCAAGTTTCTATTCTTATTTTCACATTTTAATTTTTATCATAACACGTGAATGATGAATATAATTGACGGCTCTTACAAATATGCTTTTTTATGACTTCGAGAACTATTAAGGCTTGTATCATTCGAACGCAAGTTATTGTTCGCCAAACCACACCACAAAATGCATAAGTTAATCGTGGGTTAATTCAAGACCTTATCGCAAATTAAAAAAAATCCAGAAAATTAGAAAGGATAAGCTCAAATTTACAAGAGACGAATAAATTTCCGTGTTGTTAGACGAGCATAGGTTTCATTTTCTAGAAATATAAATATATCAAAAATAACATTTTATTAATAATAATAATGAAAAAAATAAAAATTTATTCTCCATAAAGAATGTGGTGGCACATCTATGTGGAGACACTAATTTTTCTCAAGGATGCGGGGACACACCATGACCCAAATGAGTTTAATAATCAATTTCACCTTTAATCCAAATTAAAATTTGATTAGAGAGACTTCTTAAAATGTAGAGAAGGCAATCATGCCTCTAACATCTAGACGAAGAATGCGGTGACGCGTCTAAGTTGAGACTCATAAAGTTAATAATTTTATATAAAAAATGAGTAAATTAAGGTTGATAGACACAATTTATCCTAAAAAATAATTAAGACAAGTATAGGTTGATAAAAGCGCTGTGCTAGAACCACAGGACTAGAGGGATGCCTAATAACTTCCCCTCGGTCATCAGAATTCTTTACCCAAATTTCTTATTCGTAGATCAATAAAAATAAAGAGTCATATCCCTTTGATTAGTGATTCGAAAAGGTAACTTGGAATACCAAAACTCAATTCCAAGTGGCGACTCTAAATAAATAAAATATAATCCATTTTCAATAACGTCACTTTAAGTGGAAAAAACTCTATTTTTCAAAAAAACACATGGTGCGGAAAAATAGGAGTGTGACATTTGGCCTCATCATATTCAATCAATCAAAATTTTCACAAATCAGGGGAAGACTATGATAAAAATAAAGGTGGACAATCATAGTATTTTATAATCATATCCAAATTATTTAGGCTAGTATGAAAGAAACAATCTCAAAATAAAATCCAATCAACAAATTGACTCTAGTCTATGAACCCTCTATCAACTATTAGTTGGTGCCAATGACAGACTCATGAATACCATAAATCAAAATAAAACAAGTTTAAAGTCTGACATTAAAAGCTAAATGAAAATATAAATGAGAATCCTCCCTAATAGGGGAGCGCTCACCAACACAACTGATTGCAATAGATCCTCAAAAGTGTGTCTGTTGATTATCTCTAGTACTTGTCTCTACATCAGGAAATAGTGCAGTTAAAAGGAACGCCAATATGTGGAATGTATGAGTATGTAAAATGACTGAATGAAATAGATATAGGCGGAACAATATAGAATAACAACAACTGAGAAAATACTCAATAAAAATGCCAAATGTCTATCTAAAGCAATGTCATGACCCGAGCCTAGGGTTTAGATGTGACACGGTGAATGGGGAACCCAAAGGAACCCCAAACAAGCCTCTTAGCATGTTATTTATACATCCTTGGTTGTGAAAACAAAATAAGACAATAAACAAGTAATAATAGAGTCTAAGGAAGCGGGACTCGAGTCTTCTATCTCATCATCAACATAAAAGAGCATAGAGGGAAATAAGGGACTAAGGGAAGTATTTCATAATAATGTTGACAAAATACGAGTCAAGCTCAATACGTGAAATCCATATCCAAAAACACTTCTACTATGATGGAGCAAGGCCAAAAACATCTCCTGGGCTCACCCTGAAAGATAAGTATCCATAAATATTAGAAAATTATTAGCAAAAGCATGAAGGTAGGATAGATATTGTCCTCGAAATTGAGGACTCACCCAAAGGTAACTTCAAATTATCCAGCTAGCCACATGGAGGGGGAGGATCAATAGGATCTCCAATCCCTACATGATGAGATCATATGGGCAAAAGAATATTTGTTAGTACTTGGAAGGTACTAAGTGTGCAGGGAGTAATGCAACAAGGACATAATCCATAATATTCAAAATGCATAATCATAATCAATAGACATAAGCTTAAGATAGCATATGCAATCAATACTTGAGTTAAAGCATATATGTATATAATCAAACTTGCATAACATAATATACATGCGTGGGAGCAGACCTTAGCCGACATATTAAACCAAGCGAGCTACTACTTGGAATCCTAATGTTCACTCCACACCAAATGAATGAGTGGTCTACTTGCCGAAGTAAACGAAACTTGACCCCGCATTGTGGGTAACTTGTCCTAATTGGATCTTCTAGTAAAAATCCATTTACAAAAATAATATAAAACTATGGTGGCACATAATTAAGAGATCAAGAGTTCAGATAAGAACCTCTTAGATCAAGCCCCAACCTTAATCCTTTTTCGGTGCTAAATCTAATCCTACAGAATACTTGAAATAATCATAAATTTAATGATAACACAAATAACTTGCAAAAACATGATAACATGGCGTGAGTAGCTCATTCAAATACTTGACCCCTACATATGGCCTATACCCTGTACTAGAAGGTAAAAATAATGCATAGACTTGATCCTTTCTAGTAGGCATTGCCTTTCATATGAGGGTAGAGATTATAACATGCTTGTCCCCTACTAGTGAGGTTTGGTTTGAACATGACGGTAAAATAGTTACCATGCTTGACCCTTTCATATTGACATAATACACTCATAAGAGGGTAAAAATATAGAATAAGGCTCAACATATTACTTGCAAATCGTAGAAACTTTTCATCAGTTTAATACATGCTTGGGTACCCATAATTAATCATATCACACTTGTCTTGCAAGTCATGCTATAATCTTTCATTAAAATAAGAAACCTTGTCATATAATTTATTCGAACATGGTGGGTATATGTACATATGCTTAAAATAGTACATTTCAAGAGTAGAGAACATGAGTAGAGTAAAATATAGTCATTTAGATATCATTCAAAGTAACCCACCAACATTGTAGTAAAACCCTCATTATGGGTATCATGAAAACCATTCAAAAATCAAGAATCTTTCCAAGTCATTCAAGATATCATAGTATACAAAGCTTTAGCATCATAAATATAATATAGTCTCATTTCTTGATAGAAGCTCATGCATCAATAGTCTAATATTCAACAAATTTCCAACATATTTCATGTAGAGGAGTAATAATAGAAAATACTCATACGAAATCTAACCTTGAACTCATAAAATTTCATAATAGAGAGAGTTGGGCTCCATGGGTGAAAGGACCCATGGATGAAGACCCATACACCTAAATCTTGGGATTTCTTGAAAAAATATTTTAGAAAGACTTGGGGCTTGGATTGTGTTATCAAAATCCAAAGTATGTTCTTGAAATTCTTGAATTTCAATGGGATATTCGATGATGTTTTGAAGAGGATTTGAGAGAGTTTTTGAGAATTTTAGAGTTGAACAATTGCTAAGAAATGAGTGTTTCCCATCTAAATGGGCATCGGGTTATTACCCAGATGCCCTTGAATGAAGCTGGAAAAGTTAGGAAAATTTCGCACTAGTCAGCACCCTAGGCGCGATGTGGCTCAATCGTGGAGTCAACATTTTCACTTGTCCGTGCCCAAGCCGAACCACAGCTTGGTCGCGGACCCTCACTATTTCTAGTCCTCATTGCTAAAATAATTATTTCTTATGGGTCATCTAAAAATTGATGGCCACCGTTCCCTACACAAATTTTCCCCCTGAACAAGAATATGAAGTTGGATTTTCGAAATTATGCATGAATTTTGAGATAATTGAGAATTAAACTATAGGGCATTTTCAAATCACATTAGAGGTGTTACAATATCTCCTCCTTGGTAACATTCATTCCTGAATGTAAGGAAAAACTTATGTAACAGGAGTAATTAGGAAACTTTCAGCTCGACATGAATGCAACCAATGCACTTAAACATCATTTTCAAAATTTTTCAAACATATATATCAAAAATCACCAAAACTTGTTGCCATGAACATGTATGCATGCACAAATGACATGAGGACTAAAACTTAAGACTTAAAATCATGGATAATACTTAAATTGTTACCTTTGGCTTGAATCGAGTGAAAGATGTACTGATATTGCTTCTTCATGTCCGCTTCGGCTTCCCAAGTGACACTTTTAACTTGACGATTCCTCTAAAGGACTTTGATGGATACCACATCTTTGTTTCTTAACTTTTTCACTTGTCTATCTAATATTTTCATCGGGACCTCCTTCTAGGTCAAGTTATCCTCCACAATACCCACAACCTCTAAGGGTACAACAGTACTTGTGTCAGCAACACACTTCTTCAACATAGACACATGGAGGATCAGATGAACCATACTCATATCCATAGGCAACTCCAATTCATAGGAAATCTTACCAATTCTCCTCAATATCCTATAGGGTCTCACAAACTTTGGGCTTAATTTTCCTTTCTTGCCAAACTAGACCACATCATGGGTGAGACCTTCAAATATACCCAATCATCAAAATTAAACCCAAGGTCTCTCCTTCTCATATTGGAGTAGGCCTTTTGCCTACTTTAAGTCGTCTTCAGTCTCTTTCTCTTATCAACCTCACCTTCTCCAAAGCTTCTATAATAAAATTCAGGCCTAACAAAATCATTTTTCCCATATCAAACCACCCAACCGGGGATCTACAACCCTTATATTATAAAGCTTCAAAGGGAGATATTCCATTACTAGAGTGGTAGCTATTGTTGTAAGCAAACTCAATGAGTGGAAGATGTTCATCCCAACTACCTTTGAACTCTAAAACACAAGCCCTAAGCATTTTTGAAGAGTTCAAATTGTCCTTTTGGCTTGACCATCTATTTGAGGATGAAAAGTCATGCTAAGCATCACTTTGGTATGAAGACCTTTTTGGAATGAACCCTGAAAATGAGAAGTGAATTGAGAATCATGATCTAAAATAATCGACAACGATACTCCAAGCAACTTAACCAGCTCATGAATATATATATTGGCATAATCCTCGATACCATAAGTTTTTATTACCCAATAGAAAGTAAGCTGACTTTGTCATCCTATAAATGATAACCTAAATAGAATCAAAGTTCTTTCTAGTCCTTGGCAAACCAATCACAAAATCTATGTTGATCTCTTCCCACTTCCAAGTATGAATTTCTATGTCTTAGGCTAGGGCACTAGGGCTTTGATATTCGACTTTGACTTGTTGGAAATTGTGACAACTAGCTACAATCTTGGCAATATCTCTGTTCATATCACCCAACCAATATACCTCCCTCAAGTCTCTATTCATTTTTGTGTAACCGAGGTGAATATAATAGGATGAATTATTTGCCTCCTTCAAAATCAACTCCCTCAAGCCATTAACATTGGCAACACATAGCCTACCTTGGTACCTAAGGATACTATCTCCCTCTTAGGAGAAAATCTCTACTTTACCATCCTTCACCGAAGCCTTCAATTCTAGCAAGGCAGGGTCAAGGTCTTATTTAGACTTGACCTCTTCAATAGAAGAAGATTTAGAGCCATCAAATATCACTACACCACCATTCTGTACTTCGTTTAACCTCACACCCAACCTACCCAACCAATGGACTTCTCTAGCCACCTTTTTATTGCCATAATCAATATAATCTAAGCTTCCCATGGACACTCTACTTAGAGCATCGACCACAACATTAGCTTTGTCGGGGTGATATTGTATGCTCATGTCATAATCCTTACGGAGTTCTAACCACCTTATTTGTGTCAAATTAAGATCCCTTTGTGTGAACACATATTTAAGACGCTTGTGATCATTGAATACATCTATATGAACCCCATACAAATAATTATGCCATATTTTCGAAGAAAAAACCATGACCGTTAATTCAAGATCATGGGTAGGATAATTACACTCATGCACCTTTATTTGCCAAGAAGCATATGCTATAACCTTGCCATTTTTCATCGATACACACCCCAAAACCAATCTTTGAAGCATCACAACAAACCAAAAACCCTTCTTCTTCTAGTAAAGCCAAAATAGGAGTGGAATAAGCTTGTATTTCAAAGATTAAAAACTTCTTTCACATTCATCAGTCCAAATAAATTTTGCCTTCTTTTGTATTAATTTTGTCATAGGGAAAGCAATTGAAGAGAAGCCATTCACAAACCTTTGGCAGTACCCCGCCAAGCCCATGAAACTTCTAATATCCATTGGATTAAAGGGCCTAGGCTAATTTCTTATCACTTCTGTCTTCCTAGGGTCTACTTTAATTCCATCACCCAACAACACATGCCCTAGGAACGCAACCTCATTCAACAAAAATTGCATTTATCAAATTTAACAAACAACCTTTCATCCCTCTAAATTTGCAACACCACCCTCAAATGATTCACATGCTCTTCTTCACTTTAGGAATAAATGAATGTGTCATCTATGAAGTCTATCACAAATATGTAAAGGTAGGGTTTAAAGACCCTATTCATGAGATCCATAAATATCGCTAGTGTATTATTTAAACTAAATAAAATCACTAAAAATTCAAAATGCTTATACATAGTGTGAAAAATTGTCTTTGGAATATCACACTCCTTCACCCTCACTTGGTGGTATCTGGACCAATGATCAATCTTAGAAAAATGACCAGCCCTTTGTAGCTGATCAAATAGGTCATCCTTGGTAGAGGATACTTGTTCTTTATAGTGACCTTATTGAGTTACCACTAGTCGATGCACATTCTAAGTGAACCATCTTTCTTTCTAACAAACAATACTGGTGCACCCCAAGGTGACTTGCTAGGACTTATGAAACCCTTCTCCAATAAATCCTTCAATTGGTCTTTCAACTCTTTTAACTCTGTCGATGCCATACGGTAAGGGGGAATGCAACTAGGTTGTGTATCGGGGAGAAGGTCTATACCAAAGTCTATTTCTCTTTTGAGAGGAACACTGGGAAGCTTATCGAGAAAGATATCAAGAAACTTATTGACCACCAAAATCAACTCGATAGGAGGGACTATAGACTCAACATCCCTAACCCTCACAAGATGGTAAATACAATCATTAGAAATCAATTTCTGGTCCTTAAGACAAGAGATGAACATATCATTAACAACCGAATTACAACATTCCAGCTCAAGGATAGGCTCATTAGGAAATTGGAACCTAAATTTATGAGTTCTATATTAACGAAAGCATGATATGCATCTAAGCAATCTATACCAAGAATAATGTCAAAATCCACCATGTCAAGTTCAACAAAATAACAAGGTAAGACTTTATGAAATATAGACACAGGATAACTACTATAGACTTTTCTAGCAAATATAGACTCACCAATGGTGGTAGATACCTTATAGGGCTCACACAACAATTCAGAGCACACATGAATTTTATTGGAAACAATTGAAAGAAAGAGTGTCACTCGGATCTAATAAAGTATAAACATCATAATAAAAAACATTTAACATACCGATGACAACATCGAGTACCTCATCCACTCTTTGCCTTTCTTGGAGAACACAAAATTGATTATGTCGTGGAACATCCCCTTGTTGGCATCCCTTTGCATTTTGATCCAAATGAGTACCTTCGCCTTGAGGACGACCATCCTTACCCTTGTTTTGACCATAGGGGCAATCAACTTGTGGTCTATTTTTCCATACCCATAGCAAACATTTTTAATCCTTCAAGCATGGGCCACCATGATTTCTTCCACACCTTTGGCACATTAGGAGAGTCATCCCCCTATTTCCACCTTGAAACCTTAGTTTAGGCACTCCATCATTAGCAAACCTTTTGTTTGGATCATTAGAGGATCCTTGACCTTATTTGAAATAACCACACTTAGCACCTTGAAAGCTACGATTAAATCGAGCCCTCTTGGACTCCTCACTTTTTCTCTTCCTAAGCATCTGCTCCTCAAGTTGTTTAGTGCATGTCTTGAGATGAGACAAGTCCATGTCATGCATAAGCATAGCAGTGCGACATTTGACACTCATGACAGAAACTTGTTCATTCTTGCCATAGGATCGACAACAAAGTGAGGAGCATACTTTGAGAGCTTGTTGAATTCAAGGGAATATTTCCTCGCCTCATAAAGCCATGTTTAAGATTCATTAATTCCATTATCTTTGCCCATCTCAATGCACTAGGAAAGAATAGATTGAGGAAGGCAGCTTTGAATTCCTCCCATGGGATATGATCGTTGTTCCCCCTCTCTATCTTCCATTGAGTGAACCAAATTTATGCAATGCCCTTGAGTTGGTAGGCCGTAAGTTATGCCTTCTTCTCTGAAGTCACCCCTATAATAGTAAGCACATTATATATAAATGAACTCTTGGGGATCTTTCTTCTCTTTGGAACCATGAAACTCTGAAGGGTTCATCCTTGTAAAGTCCCTCACCTTTGAGGCTGGAGTAGGAGCATGAGGAACTTGAGCTGCTTGGTTCAATTAAGTAGTTACGTCATGTGCCAACATGGTAATGATATTTCAGAATTCGACATGTGTAACCTCTCCTTCTTGTAGAGCTTAATGAGCTGGACCCTCCTCGGGTGTGAGCCCTCCGTGGTCTTTCTCTTGGTTACGACATGATCTAAAGGAGCAAAAGAGTGACCATGAAGGAAGGAAACCTTATCTTTAAGCCTAGAGCATGACATGGATCATGAAGAAGTAAGCCATTTCCTAAAATGCCTCATATCCTCCTATTGATAGTTATAGTGCGCTTCACAAGCATGAACCACACTCTACTTCACATGGAGTGTTTGATTTTTGAGAACTATTAACAACCTAGTGCTTTGATACCAAGCTTGTCACTACCCAACCCTCGGACCTAGATATGACACAGCAAATGAAGAACCCGAAAGAACCCCAAATAATTCTCTTAGCATATCACTTACACATCCTTCATTGCGAATGCAAAATAAGACAACAAGCAAGTAATAATAGAGTCTAAGGGAAGCTTGACTTGAGATTTCCATCTCATCATCAACATAAAAGAGCATAGAGAAAAATAAGGGACTAAGGGAAGTCTTTTATAATAACGTAGACAAAATAGAAGTCAAGTTCAATATGTGAAATCTATATCCCACAACACCTTTACTACAAATAGAGTGAGGGATAAGGCATCTATTAGGATCACCCTCAAATATAAGTATCCATAAATATTAGACAAGTCTTAGAACAAGCATGAAAGTAAGATAGATGCTGTCCCTGGAATTGAGGACTCACCCAAAGCTAACTTCAAATGATCTGGCTAGCCATGTAGTAAAAAAGTATGCATTAGTACTTGAAATATACTAAATATGTGGGGTTCAATGCAAGAAGGACATAAGCCATGACATTCAAGATGCATAGTCATAAAAAATATATATAAACTCAATATGACATGTGCAATCTATACTTGAGTTAAAGAATGCATGTAGATAATCAACTTGCATAACATAATATACATATGTGGGAGCAGACCATAACCAACATATAAAACCAAGTGAGCTACTACTTGAAATCTTGATGTTCACTCCACACCGAATGAAGGATTGGTCTACTTGCTAAGGTAAACGGAACTTGAACCCACATTAAGGGTAACTTGTCCTAGTTGGATCCACTAGTAATAGCCTATTTAGGGAAATAAAATAAATCTATGGTGGCACATAGTTAAGAAACCAAGACTTTTCATAAGAAGACCTTGGATCGAGCCCCCAACTTAAGACTCTTTTGGTGCAAAGTCTAATCCCATAGAATACTTGAAGTAATCATAAATTTAATCATAATAAGAATAACTTGAATAAACACAATAACATGTCATGAGTAGAAGTACTTGACCTTTACACATGTCGCATACCTTGTCCTAAAGGGTAAAAACAATGCATTGGCTTGACCCCTACTTCTAGGCATCACATTTCACTGTAGGGTAGAGATTGTAACATGCATATCCCTACTAGTGAGCTTTGGTCTGTGCATGAGGGTAAGATAGTTATCATGCTTGACCCCTTCATGTTGACATAATACACTCACAAGAGGATAGAAATATAGAACAAGGGCTCAATATATTACTTGCAAATCATAGAAACTTTTTATGAGTTTAATACATGCTTGGGAGCCCATAATCTATCATATTATGCTTCTCTTGCAAATCATCCAATAATCTTTCATCAACATAAGAATCCTTGTCATGTAATTTTGTCAAACATGGTAGGTATATGTACATATGCTTAAAAATAGTGCATATCAAGAGTAGAGAACATGAGTAGAGTAAAATGTAGTCATTTATATATCATTTATAGCAACTTACCAACATTGTTGTAAAACCTTCATTTTGGGTATCATAAAAACCTTTCAAAAATCCATAATCTTTCTAAGTCATTCAAAATATCATAATAAACAAAGCGTTTGCATCACTAATATAATATAATCTCATTTCTTGATAGAAGCTCATGCATCAACAGTCAAATATTCATCAAATTTCCAACATACTTCATGCACAAGAGTAATAATAGAAAATACCTATAACAAATCTAACCTTGAAATCATGAAATTTAATAAAAGAGAGAGTTGGGATCCATGGATGAAGACCTATATACCTACATCTTAGAATTTCTTGACAAAAGATTTGAGGAAGTCTTAAAGCTCGGATAGGGTTGTTGAACTCAAAAGTATGCTCTTGAGATTTGTAAATTGTAATGGCATATTGGATGATGTTTTGAGAGGATTTGAGAGGTTTTTTGAGAGCTTTAGGGTTGAAAAATAGCTAAGGAATGAGTGTTTCCCATCTAAATAGGTATTGGGTTATTACCCAAATGCCTTTGAACGAAGTTGGAAAAGTTAGGAAAATTTTTCACTGCTCCATGCCATAAGTGTGATGACAAACAATCATGGTGTCAACATGTACACTAGTTCACACTCAAGTCATGGTGTGGCTGGTCACGAACCCCCACTATTTCTGCTCCCCATTATGAAAATAATTTTTCGGTAAGGGTTATCTAAATATCGAGGGCCACCCTTTTCCTACATAATTTTTCCCCTGAAGAAGAATCTGAATTTAGATTTTTCTAAATCGTGCATGGATTTTGAGATATTTGAGAATACACTATAGAATATTTTCGAAGCACATGAGAGGTGTTACAAGAAATAACAAAGAGCAGACAATGACCAATAAATACTATCCAATCCCATCAAATTTGGATCAAAACAAATCAAAGTACTATTTGTATAGAACCTATTTTGGAGTTCTCTTATCCGACAACAATCACTAATGAGCCAGTGATTGTACAATAATCTCGTTGATGTTGCCATAGCCGTTCTGTACCTGCTAGGTAAAGAACGAGTTGGATCCATAATGGATCTGGTCCATCAAGTGTAGTATTATTTTAGGTACTTCTAATCAAGAGGGAAAATCAGATTTAACTGTTCAACCCTGAACTATGCTTGGAAACGTAGTTACTGAGTTCTAGTAGGCTTACTCTTACTCATTTTGGTAGTTGATACTCCTTCCAAGACTCAATACTCATAATACAATCTATCAAATCAATTAGTCTCATAAGGACATCTCATCAATCCATTGGTTCTAATAGATCAATTAGTCTCATATCTTTCAAAGGAGCTTAGACCAATTATTAAAAGGACCATCAATTAGACCAATCTTTCGAGTTCAATTATGGGGACTCTTAGGACCATTAATTTCTATCAACCTATCATTATTCTCATATCACAATCACAATCAACATTCTCAAATCAAGGCTCTAGACTCAATCCATAGGTTCATTCATGCAGTCATAGATACATATAAAAGAGGATTGAGAGACCACCTATGTGGCGCCACCACTATCCATCACTCTCTTTTTTTTGTCAATTATACTCTTTATTCTTACATTTAAAAGAAAAACAAAAAAAAGGTCACGTCCTTTGCTGGCGATGCATCATTTCTCTTCTTAATTCTCCCCAAAACTTTTTCCATCCCATCTTCGGTCTCTTTGTATTGTTTATTCTTTTCCTGCTCTTTCTTTGTATTTATTTTGTCCACAATCTATCATTTGCTTGATTGTTGATTTCCTTTTCTTTTTTATCCTAATGTTGCTCCAATTTCTAATAATAGAGTATTCTTAGATTATGGGTTTCTACTAGATATAACGAATATAAAGATATCACTGCAACAATTTTGCTTCAAGTGAAAAATACATTCTTTCCTTTCACCCTAGGGTTATTCAATTTTCATGTGAGGTGTTGATTTTAATTAGTCACCTTTAAATCTTTTTTCTTTTCTTTATAGTTACGTATCAAATATTTATTCTGTTTTAGTTTTGTTTCCTTCTTGCAGGTATGATTGGTTCTTCCTGTCAATGTTTGTTACCATTATATATCCTTTGAATAATCCCACCTAGGAAGTTCATTTTTCATATTGGGATTACTATGAACTCAGATTTAATTCACTTTGTTATTTCTAATAGATTTTCATCTTCTCTACTGCACTTGCATTTTTTATTTTGTTTCAGTTCATCTTGCTTTAATGCATCATTGTTACAAGTGCAGAACAAGAACATAAATGATTACTAAATTCATTTTGAGTGGGAAAACAAAATTCCCAGGATAAGCTTATTTTGACGCCCATGAATTGTTTGAAAAAATGCCCTCTAAAGACACACAATAACAACTATTAGAAATTGCTTTGAAATGACTGAATAGGTACTATCTCAAGGCCTTTTTTTTATTTGGATTTTTTCTTTCAAACCAAATTTCACAATATAACATTATTACCTTTTTGATAGCAATTTATGTTTTTCCTTACTCGTGTGAAAGTAAATTTTGCATCTAATTTGCGTTGGAAGCATATTATCTATGTGAATTTCTTATATGTTCTTGAAAGTTGATTTTGGCATTAGTGATGTTTTGGCTTAGTTGAAATTAGCATGACAATGCTATAGTCTTTAGCTATTCCCTTATGTTTAAGTTCATGTACTTTCAGTATTTTTTTCAAGTGAGTTTAAAAGTATCGATAGATTGTGTGAATTTCTCTAAAATGTCATTTCATTTTGTGTTTCACATCTGTTACTATCATATATATTCTTTTATCCATGTAAACTTGGGTGTCGCTGGATTATTTGACTCAGATTGGCTTATGCAGAGGATTTAGAAAATATCAAATGCATTAGTCTTTTGACAAACAAGAGTAGGAGTCAATTGCTCCATTTACTTAATATCTTAAAGTAATGTCAAGAACAAATAGCAAGAGCCATGTACTTTTGTGTGAGTTTAATCGGTTTAGATATGACAACTACCGTTGCTAGGAGCCCTAAAAGATTTTCATTGAAATGCCTTAAGAAGTACTCGATAATGTGCCTCAAAAATTTCCATATTCATAATTTCTTCATATCTCATTATCCGTGCGTGATATCAAAAATTTGACTTTATATTCGTGATTAGGGAAAATATTGAGTGGAAAATGGGTCTAACCCCCCCTTTTAGAGCAATCGTACTAAAATTTTATTTTCCAAAAGTTTCATTTTCCAGAAGCTGTGAACGTTCCCTTTGCGACACGGAGCCTTTGCAGAGTAGTACATTTTATTGCCAGTTTTTTTTAATATCGGCCTAAGGCCTAGGCCTTCATTCCTAAAAATCCTCTCTAACACTTAACCAAATATTTTACTCAAATTCAAGTGTCCCAAACT
>JAOTQJ010049111.1:0-14606 GCA_025642045.1 Solanum sejunctum
CATAAATAAACATTGTGTATATTAAAAGTCAAGTTTTTTTAATGTGCCTTGAGAAAAATACAAAGTTTTGATTAGGAAATCATATCAATTTACAAATCAAATTAAATTGAGAAAAAATTTGATTAGTGGTTGATTTGATTTGATTTGATTTTTTCTTTTAAAGAAAAATTATATAAATATACAATCTATTTTAACATATCCTTTAAAAGTTCAGATTATTTAAAAAAATTAAAAAATTCATATTTTGTGCATACTTTCTCGAATTATTAGATAAATAATCCTTCACCTTCCCACTTAACTTTCTATTGCCCTAAATTCACCCCTAAATTACAAGTTCCAATCCTCTTTTTGATTTACAATTGTCTTGTTTTAGTTTTTCTAATTAGTTTCAAATTCTAAGAAAAATAGAAGAAGTTCTTCCTCTTCATTGTTGTCATTCAGTACTCTTCGTTGTTATTGTTCAATATATATAGTCAATAAAAAAATTTTGATTTCGAGTTTCTGTTGTTCATTCTAAATTACTGATATATATGTATTCTCATCGATCTTTTATTAATGTGCTCATCTTCCTCAAATCCAAGAAGTTTCTCAAATTAAAAATGCTAATACTCACAATTTTAATTGGAACGATGATGGGTTTCATGAAAATAGATCCAAATAAAGGATGTAATGTAACTATGGGGAAAAAACCAAAGAAAAAGGTAGAAAATTTATTGTATTTTTCTTTGCTTTTAGTAGATAAGATTATTCTTTTTTTTTTTTGTCCGTTGTTATATTTTTCTTTGCTTTCACTAGATAAGATTGTTAGTTTTCTTTTTGATTTTTGTTGTTCGTCTTGCTATAATACATATAGGTTCAGATTTTTAGTATATTTAGTTATTTTTATTTGTTAAATTAATGTATAATCTCTTTTGTTTCAACATTATTATACATTACATTTCAATTGTATTTTTGAGATGGATTAATTTATCATGATACATTACTATTTATGTATCTTGTTTAAATTGATGAGTATTGTACTTATACTAAGTACATTAAATAAGTAATTATTGCCCATAAGATGATATATTTGAGATAGGTATTGTAATGACCCTAAAGGTTATTTTTGATATTTTTGACAAAATTATCATTTTGTCCTTCCCAAAAGTTGTTTTGGATCATTTTTGGTTGAGTCTAAAAGTTGAATTTTGAAAACCTTGTAAAATGTTGAAATTTTTCTAAAGAAAGAGTTTTTGAAAGCTTAAAATTGAAAATTTCTAGTTTTGTGGTCATTTTAAAATTTGAGTGTCGAAATGCAATTCTGTCAATTCCATCACCACCGAAATTTAGAATCTGGTCTAGAAGAATTGCGGGGTTGAATTTAGAATTAAAACGAAGATTTTAGATTCAAAGTTGCATTTTCAGTTGAATTCGGGGTCATAGTTTGAATTTGGTCAACATTTAAAGTTCGGAAGCTCAAATCAAGATCCCGACAATTCCAATGATTTCACATGGTGAAAGGCTCGTTGTAATCTTTAGAGATTCTGATATTATTTTGGGTATTTAAGTCCTAAACTAGTTTAAATGATCTTTCTCGGATTTTGGGTTAATAAGTTCTTGAATTTGAATTTTGACGGCTCCATTGAGTCCGGAATGTCGTTTCTAATAGGGTTCCATGTTTGGTTTGTATTTACGAGATTATAAACAAGTCCCGAGAGTCCATTTGGTGTTTCTTCTGAGTTGTGTTTTGCTGTTTTGAATTGTATCTGGTGCAGGTAAATTTTTTTCTCCCCATTCATGGAGTGTACGCATCCAGACCTACGCGTTCATGGAGCACCGCGCGCGCCTAACCCTCCGAGTTCGCGGAGCTTTGGTTCTTCTTGGCTTCCGCATTCGCAAACTAATACTTCACATTTGTAGAGCACAAAAGGTGCCCTAACCAATTAACTCTTTTAAGTGACGAGTTTTGACCTTTTCCTTCATTTTTAATATTTCAAGCTTTATTTTTGGAAGATTCTTCAAAGTTTTTAAGGCAAATCTATTGGGTAACTATTTTTTTACTTATTTCTTCAATTTTCATTGATTAAAATGTACTTTAACTTAGAATTTGGGGTTTTTCAACTGTGGAATTTGGAGATTTTTCAAATATGGATTTCTAATGCTAAATTAATGATTTCTACCTCATTTTAACTCCATTTTCGAAATAGTTTTCACTGTTGGAATCCTTATTACTTGGAGAACATTTTTATGTATTAATTTTCAAATTATAATTATTTTTTTCAGCATGAGATTTTTAACTATTTTGTCCTTTTCACTTAAATCGATTGACTTTTAGTGTTCTTAGATTCATTATGTGATTGTGATGCTATATTTGAATAGATTGTGGTGATTTGAATTATCGAGGAAGGAGTAAAGCTATGGATTTGACTTGATTCGAGATTTTTTCTAAGGCAAGTGGAGTTTTAACCTTTTGTTAAGTATTGTTGAACCTTGTACTATCCTATATATGTGGATTTGGGTGGTTTATGGGATAAAATAGAATAGAATTATACTATTATTAGCTTTGATCATGAAATTTCGAATTGGATAGTTGTAAATGTTGTGAATCCTTGACTTGTAAAATGATTGAAGAATTGTGAATAAATGATTCATCTGGACCTTTTGCATATTCCTATACTTGTGAAAGTGATGGCTGGGGGATTATATTTGTTGACATGTGACTTGATATTGAGAATCTCTTATGTTGTAAGAGTGTGAAATATGGATCCTGTTGTGCTTGATCATAATAAATATTGACAATATTATTAATAGACATCACTTGTGGGTTAGAGGATTGACTATAAGCTTAAAATAGATCTATCATTGTCTTGTTATTGTGATATTTGATTTGAAGTGATGCATATATTGTGAGCGGACTCTTGCATGCACTCATCATTATTACATTATATTACACACACACACATTTGTGAATGAGTACCCCTAATGAAACATTGATGAGAAATAGGGGAGGGGCCACACGAGCTGTGGCATGTAATATAAATGAGAAATAGGCTAGGGTCCACACGACCCGTAACATGTAACACAAATGAGAAACTAGGGACAAGCCACACGAGCTTTGGCATGTAACACATATGAGAAATAGGGGATAGCTCACAGGAGTCGTGACATGTGACGTTGATTATACTGGGGTTGAACCTCACGCTCTGGGGCAAATACATGGACAGTGATGTCTCTCATGGGTTTTGGACTAATGCCATCAGCGAACATGTATCATAGGACAAATATGCATCATAATTATTTGACATTGCATCACATTGGTTACATTTCATAGCATTCGCTCCATTTCATATCATTCATATCTTGAAGTTGTTATATACACCACATGTGATGTTCTTCATGCCTTGAACCTTGTACAATGTTACGATTGAAGTATTAAAAAATTATGATATATGTTGGTAATTTGAGCCTTGTATGTTGTGGAAAGTCGATTATGAGATGATTTTGCTTGTATTGCATCCGTTGAGTATCTGAAAATATCTTGAGATATCTATTGTATAATCGAGTTGCATATTGAAACATTTGTTGAATATCTGATCAATACCTTGTGACAATTGCTTGAGATAATTGTTGTTTTGTTTATGTGTGTATGTGTATGTGTATATATACGCACACACATTATTGTTATTATGCTAGAATTTTTTTAAGTGCAAGAGTGTAGTTCGATGGTTTGTGGATGGGTGGATAGGAGTACTTCTGTTCTTCGTTGCTTTGCTTTATAGTTCCATTTATTGAGTATCGTTGTCATGCCCCGGGAGGTACCCTTGGCGTGGCCAGTATTCAGAGACTATTGCTAGCCCCCAAGCGAACCACTTTGTCTCATTACATTCATTCAATCATAATCTAATAGTGGAAGACATCAACAATTAAGAATACTTAATAGAAAGCAATAATAATTCGATAATCAAATATCAAAGACTAAACAATTTATCAATCAACTGAGTAAGATTAGTATGAAAGAAATTCGTGAAAAACATAATCCAATCATAACTTGACAGTCTAGTTTATGAAGCCTCTAAATCATCTGACTAATGGTGCCAATAATAGAGCCATTACTCCACAAAAATAGAATAAAATAAGTCTAAACTTAAAGCTAGAAAAGAAACATGATATCCTCTAAAAGCAAAGGAGGACTTACCAATAAGTTGAATACAAATGGGTCCTTAACGCAGGCCTAAATGGACGTCAACATGTGAAATGTACGAGTATGTAAAATGACAAAATTTAATATGTAAAGGTAGAATAATATCAAATCAAATGGCTCAACTCAAGAAGTTGGAATCAACAAGTCAAGAGTCTAAAGTAAGAATATAATTTAGACAATGACCACTCTTATACCATCTAATCTGATCCATTTAGAGTATTATCAAGACTTATATGGGAGTTTCTCTAACTAACAACCATCACCTATGAGCCGGTGATGATACAACAATGTAATGTGATTGACAGATCCATTCAATACCTTGCTAGAGTAAAGGATATTTCATTAGTGGATCCACAATCAATATTATTAAGTCCTTCTTTTGGGACAATAGGAAAATATCTGATTCTATGGTTCAATCCTCTCCTATATTGGTTACTTAGTTATTGAATTCAAGTTGGACTTATGCTTACTTAATTTGGTGCTCAATACTCCTCCCAAGACTCAACATACTCATAAGACATCAACCTTATGGTTAACTTATTCAATTAGTCTCATTGTACATTTATCAACTCAATTCACCACATCAACTATCAACTCTTTGGTTAAGAACATTCTTTTAAGATTTAACTCTTGACTCATAAAGACCCTGTATTATCCATTAATCCAACTCATAGTATTCAAGAAATAAAAGTAGAGTTAGAACATTTAGGAATTCTGTAGACTTTTAGACTCAAATTATACTCGTGTATATCCATTTAAGTACAATATGTAAATATAACAATAATTTATTCTGGGATTCATGTAGAAAAATAAAATAATCTATTTCAAGTATTTAATTCATGAAAATCACCATTCATGCATGATTATATAGGAATATAATTGGATTTAAGAAAAGCTTTTAAAAAATATTCATGGAAGACTTACTCCATTCACAACTCAATTAATTCGGATTATGGGGCACGTGGAAGAACATAATCTATGTTCTAGTTAACGTTACATAACTAAATGTTTTGAGTCTTGGAATAGCTTGAAAAAACTCACAAGATTCTCTTGACACCCTAGCTTTTCTCCCCTTGATACCTTGCTCTAAGTTGAAGAATGTGTTTTAACATAAAAAAATTGAATAAATATGTTTAAGGACTTATTTAGGTATAAAAATATCAAGTTAAGGCTTTAAAAGGGCAGAAAAGATCAAAATAACCCTAATTAAAAATACTGTCAAAGTCATCCAAATGTCAATCTATGGCCTGTAGAAACTTTCACGGTTCGTAGAAACCTATCCGTAAATCTCTGGGTAAATTTTAAGGTCTTTGGATCCATTTCGCGAGCCCAAACCATAGCCTTTAGAAGCATCTATAATCCGTAGTTTAGTCCGTCAAGTTAGGGACTCATAATGGACTTTCTGAAGTTTTTTCATGAGTTAACAAGACAGGTAGTCATTCAAACCTCGACCCATAAATCAATTTGTATTTTCACTCTAATCTAACAATTCATAGTAAAACAGTCATAACTTTTTATCCTGAACTCCAAATGAGGTGAATCAGTGGAGTTAGAAAGATAATTCAATGATATTTCATTTGGTAGATCATAGGTGACCTAATTCTTTGTGTACTAAAAGTTATGGTCATTTAAAGTTGACCCTTATATAATCTAACTAGAGAAACTCAATTTGATAGGAAAGTTTTGAACTCGGCTAAATACTAGAGGTCTCTTATGACCCTAATCCACTTTTCATATATAAGAATGAGTCTTGAAAAATAGGTTCATGTAAGAATAGAATTATAGGGTGTCATAATATCTCCCTCTTGGGATCATTTGTCCTCGAATGATGAGTAACTAGGAGACCTATCAAACACGAACACCATCCTCAAATACTCAAATACTCATACTCCAAAAATCAACTCTAACTCAGGATTCAACATTGAAATATTATTCCTAACATCATCATTAGGCACAAATGCAATTAAAGACATTGCATACTCAAAACCCGTAGACTCAAGAGGAGTATCAACTCATAGATAAGAACTCAACTCAATAATGAGGAGCTAACTCAGAGGATATGAATGAATTATTACCATAAATTTCATCATTAGGAGGCATGAATAGGTATGGGTATCTAACCTTCATGTATCTTTCAGCTTCCCATATGGCCTCTTCAACAGATTGACTTCTCCACAACACTTTAACAAACACACCTCTTTAGTTCTCAACGTGCGAACTTGATGATTAAGGATTTGGATTAGGATCTCTTCATAACTCAAACTATCCTTCACCCCAATGCTTTCGACAAACACAACCAAGGACGAATCTCTCAAATACTTTTTAAGCATAGAAATGTGAAAGATTGGATGAATGACCGCGAGCTTTTGTGATAACTCCAACTCGTAAGCTATGTTTCCCACTCTCTTCATAATTTGGTAGGGACCAATGTATCGAGGACTCAACTTTTTTTTCTTCCCAAATCTCATTACGCCCTTTATAGATAACACTTTCAAGCATACCCAATCTATCATGCCCCAAGTCAAGGTCCTATACATAACACAATGATTGGAAATCAAAAGGATCCCAAATAAGCCTCATAAGTATACATACCACATCCTTAGTTTTGTGAAAGCATAGACGAATAATAAACACGTAGCATATAATTTCTAAGGGAAACGAGGCTTTAGACTCACGCTATGGGGATGTTATAAGGAAGATGATAAGAATGAATCACATAGCAAATAAATCTAAGGGGTGGATAAGTATAACTCACGCTATGGGGGCAATTAGGGACTTAAGACTTTGTTCTCATCATACAACAAGCATTTAACACAAAGGTGGAATAAGGGACAGGGAAATCTTTCATAATATAAGAGCATAAGATCCAAGCTCATAATCATACCTAACCAAACATTTAAATATCTAACAACACCCATAATCTGAATAGGACTAGAGCCAAGACATCTCTTTGGTTCATCCTTAAAATATAAAATGTCCATAAATAGATAAGTCTTTAACAAGCATAAAAGGAAATATCTATTGTCCACGAATGTGGAGGACTCACCAAAGTAGGTCTTCAACAAAATCGTCTAGCCACATAGAAGAAGAGGAAGAATAGGTGCATTGGTCTTTATATGGTTAGATCATGTAGGAAAAACTTATGTGTTAATACATGAAATGTACTAAGTATACGAGTACAAATATAACAAAGAATATAAGCCATAGTTAATCAATATGCATAATCGTAATAAATGGATATAAGCTCAATATGTCATGCGTGCTCAATGCCATGGTCAAATATGCATGAGGAATCATCAAGTCATATAACATAACATACATATATGAGAAGGGACCATAACTGATATGTAAGACCAAGCGACCTACTACTTAAAATCACGATGTTCACTCCATACCGGACTATGAGTGGTCTACTTTTCCAAGGTAAACCAAACACTCACCTTATGGAAACTCTTCCATTTCGGAAAGTGCTTCATAATCACCTTATAGGAACCCCACCAATTTTGGTATACACATAATATCAACCTTATAGGAACTTTACCCTTTTCGATTTTTAATTTACATATGTTGTACGGGAACACCACCCATTTTGGTCAATCACGCAATCTAAGCTATATGGATCCGTAAGCTAATTTATAAACCTATGATGACAACATAGTTATGGGTCAATGTCTATCTACCAAGGTCTTCTAGCTGCTAGGTCACAATCCCGAGGAATACTTGAATCATACTTACAGGCAAGATATGCCAAAGATCATAATATCATAATATTTTCATAGAGTAGCTCATCAAAATCAAATCTTCTTAACATCAATATAGGGCTTCATAAATTTCATAACTTTCATAGTACTTTTATATTTCATAACATGCATAACAGACCTTTAATTTATATCATTCATGATTTCACATAACTTGCTAGAAGGCCTTCACATTCATAGAAGCTTGGTATGTATCTTATTCAAAATCATGGTCAGTTCATGTATATAATCTTTAAACCATGAAAATCAAGAGTATATATTATGAGAGGAGTAAAACGATCATTTGAACATTATTCAAAATAGCCTATCAAAAGCATGATAAAGCTTAACTAAGGCATTACCAACCCTCATAAAAATCCATAAATTTCACATGGCTTTTCAATGCTTAGTCATATACAAAGGTATATAATTATAAAATACTTCATATTATTATCATGTAAAAGTCTTCATAAAAATACCATGTAACACCATAACTTGGGAAAATCACAAAAGAGAAGAAGAATGGTTGAGATTGTGGAGGAATGGTCTCCACAATCAAACCCACATACTTTGATGTGATTTTAGTGGAGGAAGTCTAATTTGGAGATGGAAAACTCAAAACCCTAGCTTGCACCTTACACGTGAATGTCTTGTCAGAGTTTTAAGACTTGGAGTATTTTTGAACGAGGATGAATAAGGTGAATTAGGGTCGAAAAGGGCTGATAAGGGGGTTTTTAGGGGCTTAAATGATGTAGGATAGTAGTTGGATAATAGTAATGTTGAATTTACTCCTTTAAAAATTCTACCAGACAGGACCACGTGACCCCATTATGGGCCCTGGTCTATTTTACGGGCCGTAGGTAAGGGTCTCATCTTATGTCATTTCGGACCCAGAGACTTTTCTTTGAATCATATTCTACGACCTGATTTATGACTCGTAAGTCATTTTGTAGGCCATCTAATAAGTCATAGATTGAATCCTAGAAAATCTTAAATTTCATCAAGTTGGCCTTCATTTCATGAGCAGGATATACAACTCATGGAAAATTTTACAGGTCGTAGAAGGCTTTGTAGGAACCACTGATTCTCTAAAAATTTTCAGAACTCATTTCTTAGGCTCTTTTACACCTTCCAACCTGTAGGACCTTAACAATATCTTTCCCTTGGGAACATTTGTCCATGAATGTGCTAAAGGTAAGCTCTAAGGAATAAAGTGCATGCATCATATGCAAAATGCAACATATCATCATGAAAATGTTCAAATCAAACTTCAAATAATACTTACAATGCATACTTATGCATAGATGGTATTTCTATGACATGTAAGAATAGGGAGACTCTCAAGTAGGAAAGATCATGGTACTTCAAGCTTGATTAGAATGGAAAATATATGGGTATTTACATTTTCATATCGGCTTCAACTTCCTAAGTAACACTCTCTGCTTGTAGATTTCTTCAAAGGACCTTGACGGAGTCAACATCTTTGTTTCTCAACCTTTTCACTTGCCTATCCAAGATTTATATGGAAACTTCCTCATAAGTCAAATTCTCTTCAACATTCACCACCTCTAAGGGTACAACGGAACTAGGGTCCCCAACACACTTCCTCAACATGGAGACATGGAAGACCAAATGAATCATGCCTATTTTCATAGGCAACTCCAATTCATATGCAACTTTACCAACCCATCTCAAGATCCAGTAAGGCCCTAAATCCTTAGGGCTTAACTTGCCCTTCTTTCCAAAGAGGACTACACCTTTCATCGATGAAACCTTCAAATAACCAAATCGCAACTTCAAATTCAAGGTCTCTCCTCCTAGTGTCGGCATATGACTGTTGTCGACTTTGGGTTGTCTTAAATCTTTATCTTATCATCCTTATCTTCTCTAAAGATTCCATAGCCAAATCTAGACCTAACAAAGCCATCTCGCCCTCTTCAAACTACCCAACTTGAGATCTATAATGCCTCCCATATAGAGCTTCAAAAGGAGCCATTCCAATGCTAGAGTGGTAGCTATTGTTATAAGCTAACTCAATAAGTGGGAGATGTTCATCCCTACTACCTCTAAACTCCAAGACACAAGCCTTAAGCATATACTCAAGAGTTTGAATGGTTTGCTCCACTTGACCATCCATTTGTGGCTGGAATATTATGCTAAGCTTCACTCTAGTTCCAAGGCTCTTTTGAAAGTACCTCTAAAAGTGTGAAGTAAATTGATAACCATAATCTAAAATAATGGCCAATAGGACTCTATAGAACCTAACCAACTCATAAATATATAACTTTGCATAATATTTGGCACCATAAGTTGTTTTAATTGGTAGAAATTAAGCCGTCTTCGTTATTCTATCAACAATAACCCAAATAAAATCAAAGTGTTTCCTAATCCTTGGTAACCCAACCATAAAATGCACATTGATTTCGTACCACTTCCAAGTAGAAATCTCTATATCTTGGGCTAGGCCACTCGACCTTTGATGTTTGGCTTTGACTTGTTGGCACCTATGGCAATTGGCTACAAACTTGGGAATATCTCTCTTCGTACCACCCTACCAATATACTTTCCTCAAATCCCTATACATCTTAGTAGAATTCGGGTGAATGGAATAAGATGAGCTATGATCCTCATTCAAGATCAAGGTCTTCAAACCATCAACATCGGACACATATAACCTACCTTGGTATCTAAGGACACCATCTCTCCTTTGGGAGAAAACCTTCACCTTGCCATCCTTCACCAAAGCTTTCAATTTTAACAATGCGAGGTTACAGTCTTGTTTGGTTTTGACCTCTTTAATCAAGGAATATTTAGAACTATCTAGCACCACTACATCACCATTTTGACTTCACTCAATCTAACTCCTAATTTAGCCAATTGGTGAACTTCCTTTGCCAATTCTCTCTTGCTATCTTCAATATGAGCCACACTCTCCATGTGCACCTAACTAAGGGCATCATCCGCAATATTAGCTTCATCCGAATGGTAATGTACACTCATGTCATAATCTTCAAGGAGTTCCAACCATCTTCTTTGTCTCAAGTTTAGATCTCTTTGGATGAACACACATTGGAGACTCTTATGGTTGGTGAACACATCAACGTGTACCCCATATAAATAATAATACCATATCTTTAAGGCAAATACCAAGGATGCTAACTCAAGATCGTAGGTGGGATAGTCGCACTCGTGCACCTTTAGTTAACTAGAAGCATTGGCAATAACTTTGCCATTTCTCATCAATACACACCCTAAGCCAACTCTTGATGCGTCATAATACAACACAGACCCTTCTAACCCTTTCGATAGAGTCAAAGTAGGAGCAATTGTAAGCTTATCTTTCAAGGTTTTGAAGCTTCTTTCACAGTTACGATCAATACAAATTTAGCCTTTTTTGCATCAACTTTGTCAATGGAGAAGCAATTGAAGAGAAGCTATTCATGAATCATCGATAGTAACCCTCCATGCCCAAGAAACTCCAAATATCCATTAGAGTCAAGGATCTAGACTAATTTTTTATCACCTCCATCATCTTCGGGTCCACTTTGATGCCTTCACCTGACACCACATGCCTAAGAATGCCACCTCCTTCAACCAAAAGTCATATTTGTTGAACTTTATAAATAGCGTTTCTTCCTTTAATGTTTGCAACACCATCTTTAGATGCTTGGCGAGCTCCTCTTTACTTCAGAAATAAATCAAAATTTCATCAATAAAGACCACCACAAACATGTCGATGTAGGATTTAAGGACCCTATTCATAAGATCCATGAATTTTGCCAGAGCATTAGTCAGGCCAAAGGGCATCACCACGAACTCAAAATGCTTATATCTTGTTCCAAAGACCATTTTAGGAATGCCACACTCCTTTACCCTTAATTGATAATACCCGGACCTAAGGTCAATCTTTGAAAATTGGTTAGCCCTTTATAGTTGATCAAATAGGTCATCTATCCTTAGCAAAGGATAGTGACCTTATTGAGGTGTCGGTGGTGAATGCACGTTCTAAGTGAGCCATCTTTATTTCTTATGAACCATGCTGGTGCACCATAAGATGACTTGCTACGCCTTATGAAACCATTCCCCAACAAATCTCTTATTTGGTCCTTCAATTCCTTCAACTCCACCAGGGCTATATGATAAGGAGAAGTGGAAGTGGGTTGTGTATCGGTAAGGAAGTCTATACTAAAGTATATTTCCCTTTTGGGGAGGGGGGGACAACGAGAAGTTCATCAAGAAAGACATAAAGAAACCCATTTACCATCAAAGTCAACTTGATGGAAGGAACTTTAGACTCAACATCCCTAACCCAGACAAAATGGTAATTGCAGACTTTAGAAATCAATTCTTAGGCCTTAAAACAAGAAATGAACCTATCCTTAATCACTGAATCATGACCTACCCACTAAAGGATGGGTTCATAGGGAAATTGGGACTAAAGCTTGCAGGTTCTGCAATCTATGGAAGCATAATATGCATGTAACCAATTCATCCTCAGAATGATATCAAAATCTACCATGTGAAGTTCAACGAAATCACAAGGTAAGCTTTCATGCAATATGGACACGGGATAACCCCTATAAATATTTTTAGCAACAATAGACTCAGCAATGGGGGTATACACTTCAAAGGATTCACACAACAACTCAGGACAAACATAGAGTCTATTAGGAACAAAAGAGTAATGAAAGAAAAAGTGGCACCCGATCCAACAAAGCATACACTTCAAGATTGTAGATCTTTAACATACTGTTATCGATGTCGGGCATCTCTTTAATCCCTTGTCTCCTTTGACTGGATAAAACTAGTTATGACGTGAAGCACTTTCTTGTTGGCCACTTGTGCTTGTTGGTCACCCTAAGCACCTTGTCCTAGAGGACGATCATCTCTATGCTTGTTTGGACAATCTAGAATTTTGTGGCCCATCGTGCCACACCTAAATCAAACACCCACATCCTTGTAGCATCTGCCACCATAATTTTTTAACACACCGTCTACACCTAGGAATGATTAGGCAACTATTACCACCTGGAGCTCTAGGGTTGGGCACCCTATAGTTAGCAAATCTTTGACCTTGGGCGTTGAAGGACCCTTGGCCTTGGACTTTGTGGCATTGTTAAAAATGACCACTAGTGGAGCCTTGGAAACCACCATTGTACTAAGTACTATTGGGCTTACCACTCCTCCTCTTTTAAAGCCTTTCCCCTTCAAGTTGCTCGGCATAAGTCATGAACTGAGAAAGTCTATATCTCCTATAAGCATAGTAGTGAGGCAATTTTCATTGATCAAGTCAGACACTCCTGATACAAACTTGTGCATCTTTGACCTAAGATCGACAACCAAATGAGGATATACTTGGAGAGGTTGTTGTATTTTAGGGACACTCATCGAACCTTGCTTAAGGTTCATAAACTCCGTCATCTTTGCCTCCCTTAGCTCCATGGGGAAGAAACGATTGAGGAAGATGACCTTGATTTCTTCCTAAGTGATAGGCTCTCTATCCTTTCTTTCGCCCTTCCATTGAGTAAAACATAATTGAGCGAGACCCATTAGTTGATTGATTCTAGTTCCGTCTTCTTCCCCAAGCTAAGCCCCATTATCTCAAGAACTTTTTACACCTAGTCGATGAACTCTTGGGGGTCCTCTTCAACTTTGGAGCCATAGAACTCTGGAGGATTCTTCTTGTGAAATCTCTCACCCTTGTGGCAGGGGAAGGAGAATGGGGAGCTTTAACTTCTTGGTTGTTGTGGACCTTGGCAATAATGTGACCATATTTCAATACTCGGCATGGGTGACCCTTTCTTTCCCTTGTAAAACTTGTCGAGCCGAAGGAGCCAGTTTATCCTCAGGAGTAGGAGCACTTTGAGCCTCTCGTCTTTGAGGTAAAATCTAAAAGAGAAAAAGACCATCCATTAGAGATAGGTGGCCTTAATTCAAATCTATAACACGACATAGAGCATGAGGAAGTGATTTATTCCTAAAATGTCTCATAGTCTCTCATTCATAATTGTGGTACACTTCATAACTATGAACAAGACTCTACTTGACGTGGTGTGTTAGATTTCTAAGGATCATTTATAGAACTAGTGCTCGGATACAAAGCTTTGTCATGCCCCAAGTCAAGGGGTTAGACATACCAAAGGGATCCCAAATAAGCCTTTACAACATACATACCACATCTTTGGTTTCGCGAAAGCATAGATGAGGAATAAACACATAGCATATAATTTCTAAGGGAGATAGGGCTTTGGACTCACACTATGGAATGTTGTAGGGAAGATGATAAGCATGATTTACATAGTAAATAAATCTAAGGTGTAGGTGAGTATAACTCACACTATGGGGGCAATTAGGGACTTAGGACTTTCTTCTCATCCATACAACAAGCATTGAACACAAAGGGGGGAATAAGGGACTAAAGGAAATCTTTCATAATATAAAAGCATAAGAGTCAATCTCATAATCATACATAGCCAAACATTCAAATATCCAACAACACCTCTAATCCGAATAGGATGAGGGCCAAGACATCTCCCGGGCTCATCCTCAAAAGATAAAATGTCCATAAATAGATAAGTCTTAATAACTATAAAAGGAAATAGCTATTGTCCCCGAATATGGAGGACTCACCAAAAGACAAAAAGTATGCGTTAGTACTTGAAATATACTAAGTGTGTGTGTGGGGTGGG
>JAOTQJ010049142.1:0-14602 GCA_025642045.1 Solanum sejunctum
GTGAAATTCCTTAGCTGTCGTAAGTAAAGATTCAGTATAAGTGGTTGTCGCAGTGTCCTATCGGCACCATTCACGGCAAATGGGTTGGGTCGTGACAACTCATGTCATAGTCCTTAAGAAGTTCCAACTATCTTCGTTGCCTCAAGTTAAGATCTCTCTGGGTGAACATACATTGCAAACTCTTTTGATCGATGAATACATCAACATATACCCCATACAAATAGTCTCTCCAAATTTTCAAGGGAAATACCATCACCGCCAACTCAAGATCATAGGTTGGATAATTATGCTCATGCACCTTCAATTGTCGAGATGCATAGGCTACCACTTGCCATGTTGCATAAGGACACTCCCTAACCCTATTCAAGAAGTATCACAATACACCAAGAACCTATCTAAATCATTTGATCGAGTCAACACCAAAGTCGTGTGACCCAATACTTTAAGGTATGAAAGCTTCTCTCACATTCATCCGACCACACAAACTTAACCTTCTTTTGGGATAATTTAGTCTATGGTGATGCAATAGATGAGAACCCTTCCACAAACCTTCTGTAATAGCCAGCCTACCTAAGAAATTACTCTGAATATATGATGATATCAATGCTTTAAGCCAATTCTTTACAACATCAATCTTCTTTAGGTCAACCTTAATACCATCACCAGATACTACATGACCAAGAAAGGCTACTTCGCCCAACCCAAACTCACATTTGCTAAACTTAGCATACAACTTCTTCTCCCTCAAAGTTTGAAGAACCAACCTCAAATGATTCATATTCTCCAGCTCTCTCTGAGAATAAATGAGAATATCGTCAATGAAGACAACTATAAAGCTATCAAGGAAATGCTTGAACATTCGATTCATAAGATCCATGAACACGGACGGAGCATAAGTTAAACCAAATGACATCATCATGAATTCAAATTGTCTATACCTGTTTCAAAAGCTATCTTATGAATATCACACTCTCTAACCTTTAACTGATGATACCCAAAACGGAGGTCAATCTTTGAGAAATAAGTAGCCCCTTGAAGTTGGTCAAACAAGTCATCGATTCTAGGAAATGGATACTTATTCTTGATGGTCAATTTATTCAACTGTCGATAGTCAATACACATCAAAAAAGATCCATCTTTCTTTCTTACAAATAACACCAGACACCCTATAGTGATATACTTGACCTAATGAAACCTTCTCCAACAATTCGTTCAACTGATAAACAGTCAGTTTAGCTTTCTCCTCAGAAGTAACACTCATAACATTTAACACCTTGGTGAGCTCATCAACAAACTCCTGAGCATCCTCACCAGCTTTTGACCCAAAGAACTCCAAAGAATTCATCCAGGTGAAATTCCTCACTCTAGAAGTGGAACTGGGATCCCAAGGATGGTTAGCCTACCTAGTTTGAGTAGTAACCACCTGGGTAAGCATAGCAAAGGCCATACAAATTCACCATTAAAGATAGGCTCATCCATAGGCTATTGAGGGTGCTTGACCCTCATTAGTCAAAATCGGTCTGAGGGCTCTTCCCCAAGGCATCTTTTATAATGGAGAAAGGACACCATAAAGTTCAGGAAACTAAACATATGATTTGTAGCACAACATAAGACATGAAGAAGTGAGATAATTCCTAGAATGTCGTCATAGCCACTCATATGCATAGTGCACTTCACACCCATGAATAAGACCCTACTTGATGTGGCATGTTGGACTCCGAGAATCATTTACAAACTTATTACTCTGGTACCATCTTTGTCATGGCCCGGACCTAGGATCTAGGAGTGACATGGCAAATAGGAACCCTAGAGTTTCCAAACAAGCCTCAAAATATCCATATTCACATCATTGATTCAAAAATGTATGCAAATAGTAAACACACAGTTCAAAGGGACAGGAAAGTAGGACTCACGCTATAGGGATGCCATAGGGAAAAGGTTAGCATGGAATCACATAACAAGTAACACATACGATTAAGGGGTGGGTAATTATGACTCACTATATGGGGGACAATTCAGGACTTAGGATCTTTCGGCACACACATAGAATCATTTCATATCAACATAATTCATGATTAGTCATAAGCAAGATTCCAGTACAACACTTATTATATAACGTGAAGAGTGTACAAGATGTCCAACAACGCCTCTAACATAAGATAGGTCAGGGGCAAAGACATACCCCAGGCTTACGCTTAAGTAAATAAAGAGATAAAAAGCACCATAGGTAAAAGGATGGTAGGTTGTCCTTGGAAAATAGGACTCACCACAACTAGCAAGCTTGAGATCCAAACTAAACGTCGTACGGTGGATGCTTGTAGTCCTCAGTTCCTACATGGTGAGATCATGTAGGCAAAAGCATGCGTTAGTACATTTGAATGTACTAAGTATATGGGATACAATGTATGTGACTTACTAAAAACCTGCATACAATGTTAGTTGACAAGGGCACATAATATAGCAAGGGATATATAGCAAGGAATGTAATATAATAAGATGCTATGAATCTCATGATGCATGAAATGCAAATGATGCTCATACATAGTGGCATATGACCTCAACCTACATGAGTAAGACCAAGCGAGCTATTACTTGAAATCTCGATGAAATCCGCTCATCGGTAAAGAGGTGGTCTACTTTCCAAAGGTAAGCCATACTTCACCTTATAAGAACATTACCCATTTCATATGAAGAAATCCTCCTTACGGGGGTATCACCTATTTCAGATAGGATTTTCACATATACCATATCATATCACATTATACTTCATCTTACAGGAACATCACCCATTTCGTATGCAGCAACCTTTCTTATGGGAACATCACCCATTTCGGATAGGATTTTCATAAGCTATGCAAGACACATATTTCAAGGAAAGAGAGGGAGCCCTCCATCCATCGATGCAAAGTGTCATCCCACAAGAATACATATACATATATATATTTGCATGCTTTCAAAAGAGATACAAGTCCAACCAAATAGTTTGGAAATAAAGAGGCGGTGGTAGGCGGGAATGAAAAGGACAAAATTGTATAGAAAAACCTATTAATTAGGAGCTAAGATATTTGCTGAAGGAATAGGCCTTCGGGTCAACATGTAATCAGGATTTTTGTTTCAGTTTTTTGGATTAATAAATGGGAAAACTAAGCTTGTACTTTTTTAAAGCAAACTATTTACATTCATATACCTCTTTATGTTTTGTTCCCCTACACTACTAAAATTTTGCCCCCCAAAATTAGAATTCACATGCTGACATCATGCTAGCATTAACACCTGCTTATATAATATACCAATAGGGTATACATATACCAATAAAGTATTATAGATGATTAAACTTAATCCTATATGATACTGATATGGTATAAATATACCAACAAAGTATATAATGAATGTATTTTCTACTAATTTAGAGTTTAATAATTTTTTTATTTATTTATTAAAAAAATCCAATATACCAATTATGTATCAATATACTACCAGAGTATCACAAAGGATTAAGACCATTCTATATGATACCGCTCTGGTATATATACATTGCCATAGTATATTTCATAGTATTTATGCTAACGTCAGCATAATGTCAGTATGCGAAACCATGAAGAGTAACCTACAACCCATAGATGTGGCCTTGTAGATGCCCCCGTGACTTAATAATTTTTTTATAAGTCTGAGGCACAGGTACGAGCCTTTCTATGGACCATACTTCAATCTATGAGCTATAGAATGGGTTTCATGGTTTGAGGTTCCATAAAATCAACATTCTGGATCTTGAATTACGATTAACCAGATGACCCAGAGAAAGGTATTTTGTAAATTCTAGGTCCAATTTCTAGTAACTCAATTTTTGGACATCCTTATCTATGGAGAGGCCACTAATGGCCCATAAGTAGAACCATTACCCGTAGACGAGATTTTGTCGTTCCCTTCGACAGTTTTAGTAAAGGGTAATTTTGTTTTTTCCCAACCTTTTAATTAAAACCTACAATGTTTTGTACTTGATTTGGACCCATATTAGTACCTTAGGCGTATTACCCTTCATTATACACTTAGAAAACTAGAGAGCATTAAAGAAGGGAGAAAGCAAGGATTTGAAGTTCAAGCTTAAGGATCGTCAGAGAGTTGATCATTCTCCATAATTCGAGGTATGTAAGGCTTCCTAAAGAATAGTACTAAGTCCATCCACGCGACCTTTCATTTACTTAGGTCATGTTTATGTATAACAATTGAGTCATGAAAATTCCATGATCCTAGTCTGAGAGTTGCTTGCATTTACTTTGACTTTTGTGCATATTTATGAATGAATCCATGAGTTATATGCTGGTCATATGAAATTATTGTATAAAATTTGCATTTAGTTCTATAAACCATGTACAAGATCATCCTATATAACCCTTGTTGCATTAATTAGAGTGAGACTCAAGAGAATAAAGTGGTTGTTGTTAACAAATAAAACCTAACAAAGGTTAGAGTTTAACCCACAGGGAATACATAGACTCAAGAGAATTCACCAATTTGCAATCCGAATGATTTACCAACTTACTTCTCCTGGGGGTGGGGGGTTTGAATAATCAATAGAAAATATAACTAAACTAACTATCACAAGAGAGAAGTCAATATGGATAGAAAGTAGGGTATTGTGTTCCCCATGATTCCCCAACTCAGTATCACAAGATAACCTAATTCTTTTCTAGTGTATAACATGCAGAACAGTAATTCATGTTCACCAAGCCCTTTGGTAGAAGGTGAGAGGTGAATTTCACTATGCGACTTAATCCATCTCCATAGTATATATTACTAACCATTACCTATTAGTCCTAGTACAACCTCCCTTTGGCCCAGTTTGGTTAATTAGAGGAGAACACATCAATTGAATCGTATTAATTAATCTCTTTTCCTATTCGTTACTACCTTGGTACAATCAGTAACACTAGCCGAGTTCTAATATTGGCTATCACTAGAAAACATGCAAAAAGAAGAGAATTAATACATGCATATACACCTTCCAAGAATCATGAATTATCCAATTTGCTTTGTTAGTTCTTCATGGTTCCCACAACCCTAGTTGTGGATTTAGCTACACATGCAATATGTGGATGTAGGAATTATGAATTGAGAAGACATAATTAAACACTTACACAATAGTATTAAGAACAAGCAAAATCTAACTTCAATAAGAATCACAAGCTTCAAGGTAAAATTAAATCACAAGTGTTCTCCAAGACTCTCCAATATGATCTTACAATTTTCTCTCTAAATATTGAGTTCTCTGAGTACTAGGCAAAAACTTCTGAAAAATAACCTAAAAAACCTATTTATAATAATTCAAATTTATGTCCTGAACAAAATAGGAGAATTGGTTAGCACGCCATATTAAAAGTGATTTATGGGTCGTATTGCATTCTACTGCCTGTAATTGAATTCTCATAATCAGTTGCTGGAATTCAGAATTCAACTCTATGACACCTATCTACCACTCGTAAAGGGGGTTTTGCCTAATGAAATTCCTGAAAGTCCAAGTATCTGATCATCAAGGCACGAACCATCTTCTATGACTCGTAAAGCTTTCTTTGGCTCGTCTGCATGTTTGTAGAATGAACTTCAGAAAATGACCCCTCACTGGAATTGTCTATGAAGTCAACCTACAACCTATAGAATGGTCTTTGGCTCATAAAGGGTCTCATATAACAACAAAAGCTCCGCAACTTCTGTAATTTTCCCAAAAATTAAGGCCAACCTTTGATCCTGCAAACATAAACATAAAAACACATAAAAACCAACTAACGTTGCATTGAGAACACATAAAATTCTAAGTTTTAAGATCAAAAGTGTTATATTTTGGAAGCACATCACCACCCTCAACTTAAAATTATTGCGTGTCCTTAAGCGATGGACTCAATTAAAACAAATAATACAGTAACACACAGACCTCAACCCAATAGCATACATATTATAAATCTTAGACTTAGACAACCACACTAACTTTTCAAAATAGGATCAGATAGCTATCTAGAAAACCAATACAACCTAGTTCATGTGACAATACAACTATAACAAGTAAGGGATTATGAACAGTTTACAATCATTGAACAAGTCTAGTGCTAACAATACAATGCAAGTGCCCTAACAGAAAGCAGTCCCATATTTGACACTCAATTTTGTTTTCATGTTTAACTTTTGGACTATGAAAAACCACTCATTATCACAATAAATATTCCTGCATAATGTCTAATACCATAGGCTTGCCTCTATACTCATGACTTAGACCTTAAACTAACTGGACTAAGGTCACTTTAAGACTTTCTAGGCTTATAACGTAGGCGTAGGGGGCTTTGGTATGATATAATGGAAAAATAGTGACTAAAGGCCCTCATTGACACTATGTTTTTCTATACTCTTGTCCTACCAACTCTATTATTTTCATCTTATTCTCCCTTTTTCCTGTTTCAAACTTTTCTGGGTGCTTTCTTCTCATTTTTCAACTTTTTGCCTTGTTTCTACACTTTCTTTTGCTTTTTAGCTTATAATGAAGGAATCACTTATTTTTATTCCACCTAATACATGATTTTCCCTTTTTCTCTGGATCACTAACTCACCCTCTTATTTTTGTGCTTTCACCCTTACATCGACCACCCTCAACTTAGACTTTTAGTCTGTGTTGAGGTGTATAATATTCGTCCTCAAAATTAGGGGCATTTTTGGTAGCCACCCTCAACTTAAGCTTTTTGCCTCAGTCAAGGTGCACAATATTCAAGAAAAGACCAGGGCTAATTTAAGGATTTTACAACTAACAAGACTAGGTTAATCAAGTGTTTTCAAAGAATAGGTACTGTCAAGCTCCAACATTAGGAACAAGGGATTATATCACAGTTTTGGTTGGTCATTTTATGCTAAGTGGACTATTAAGAAAAATGGCCTAAGATCCTTTCCTAATATAATTAATCTACGATCTAACTTAGAGTAACAAGGCAAGTTCTGAATTAGCACAAAACATATAAATCTATTAAATTAAGCTCACACTTACATACCATTGCATACATTATTAACAAAAGACTCTTAGGTCATGCTTTTTATCTCAATGTACCTTACTCATCAGAACAAACATTATCACACACCTAAACATACATGATTGCTATCTAACTACTAATTAAACTTTTTGGTGGGTATCATTTTTTCAAACAAAACACTACATGCTATATGCCATAAGTATTGGTACTATATGCTATAACTACTATGTAAATATCCTAAACATGCCAGTTCAATAGAAAGTAAATATTCACAGGGAAAAAGAACACAAGCAAAAAAGAACACAAGCAAGAAAACCCTTGAATCAAAAATTAGGGTAGTTATGGACCCAAGTTAGTTAGACTTCACTAAGGCCCATAACTATCCACACCCCATCAAAAAGGATGTGCATAGTACCTATTGCAACAAATCAAAACAAAATAACACATAAGGGGTCAAAAAGCATATTTAGGCCTAAGCGCCAGTGTTCCTTGGGTTGCCTCTCAAGCCCACGCTTGATTTACTGCCTCGACATGACATAGATGGCTTGAGTACTTAGACTTTCTTAATATTTTGTGCTCCCTTATCAATACCAGTAGCATGTTTGGGGATACTCCCCTCACCAAAATTTGCCTTCATCCTATGCCCATCAGTATTCATTAGATCCAACGGTATGGTGTTTGTCATCATACCTCTTTGAATTTGACCTAGTTAGGCTGACACCAATCTGAACTGTCAATTGAGATATTTGATTTCCACAGAGTGTTGTTCAACTTTGTAGTTTACATTGGCACTATCAGACTTAATTTCCCTCAAAGTCTCATCTTATGCGTATGCCCATTTTAATAACTGGTCAAGAATCTCCTCAATTCTGGGATTCTTAGTTCCCATATCCTGATTATGGGGGCGCGCACGTAGTAGCTACCACTATTACTACCCTTGCGGCCCTTATACTTGTTGTGGTGGCTTTTTTGAATGTCTCTTGGCTTGGTTGTTTCTTGTGTCTACTTCATTAGCATCTCTAGATTGGCTTTGTTTTAAGCAAGCATCCCAAGGATCTTCGCACTTAATTTTTCTTAGTTAGCTTATATTAGTAGTATAGTTTGTTGGATATCTATTCATGGGTTCCCACATGTTGTTCTCCTTCACCACCACATCCAACTGCTCAATAATTTCTGCAAATGGTTGGCCTACGAACAAATCCCAACAAGGTATCAGCATATGCTTGACTCTTTGCATCTAGAGCTTGGTAGAAACTTTCCACCAGGATATTCTCTACAATTTTATGGTCTGGTGCACTCTTCAAGCATCTATTAAAATGCTCTCATGTGGTGAGGATTGAATCACTAGGAAATTTTGCCATGTTCTTAATCTGGTCCTCCACCTTGAGCTTGTTTGGTTTTAGGAAGTGCCTTACTATGAAGGCCCTCTACAATTTTACCCAACTAGTGATCAAACACTGTAGGAGCTCAGGTAGCCATTATGTTGAATTTACCGTAAGAGATAATGGGAAAGCATGAAACCTCACAGCATCTATAGACAGATTCTGTGTCCCGATCATACTCCTACAGACGAATGCCACATTGTGTAGATAGTTATGAGGATCCTCCGATAGTAAGCCCGCAAATAGCCCACAGTTCTACAATATTTAATATAACCCATGCGAGATTGTGAACTTTGTGTCTGCCGGTAGTGATGGCAACATAATAGCTCCAGTCACCTTTATAGCCATAGGATTCAACCTGTACTGATTCCGCTGGTAAGCATTGGCATTAAAATCCTGAGGTTGTGGAGCAATATCCTCAAGAGGAGGTGGGTTTTCATTCTCAGGATCCTTATTGTTATTCCTATACACTGGTACATTAGCCATGTTATTGGTGTTGTCTTGGCCATTCTTCTTAATGTTTTGTGGATCTCTGGATCAAATGGAGTTAAGGGATTGCCTTGACTCTAAGTGTTGGGCATACTCTACACCTATACACTGAAGAAGAACAAAAACAACAGAGAAAAGTAAAATAAGGGAACTAAGAATTAACACTCAAATTACAAATGGATTCATTAAGTCTATCTGTATTCCCCGGCAATGGCCACAAAATCTTAATGTCCCTAAAGTTACACCTTCTTTTTAGAGGATAAAGCGATCACCATCAAGAAATAAAACCTAAAAAAAGGTTTGAGTTGGACCCATAAGGAATACGTAATCTCATTAGAATTCACCAATTTGCAATTCCAAATGATTAACCAACTTACTTTCCCAAAGGAAGGGGGTTTACATTAATCAATAGAAAATATAACTAAACTAACTATCATAAGAGAGAAGTCAATATGGAGAGAAACAAGGATCTTGTGTTCCCTATGATTCCCCAATTTAGTATCACAGAATAGCCTAATCGTTTCTAGTGTATAGCATGCAGGACAGTAATTTATGTTCATAATGTCCTTTGGTCAAAGGTGAGAGGTGAATTTCACTGTAAACTTGGCCCATGTCCATAGTGTGCATTACTAACCATTACCTATTAGTCCCAGTACAACTTCCTCTTGGCCTAGTTTGGTTGATTAGACGAGAACACATCAATTAAATCCTATTAATTAATTTCTTTTTATATTCATTACTACCTTGGTCTAGTAAGTAACACTAGGCGGGTTCTAATGTTAATGAAGAGAATGAATTAATACATGCATATACACCATTCAAGAATCATGAATTATCTAATTTTACTTTGTTAGTTCTTCATGGTTCCCACAATCTTAGTTGTGAATTTAGCTACTCACACTATGTGTGGATGCAGGAATGGTGAATTGAGAAGATATAATTAAACACTTACACGATAGAATTAAGAACAAGCAAAATCCAACTTCAATAATAATCACAAGCTTTAAGGCAAAATAAATCACAAGTGTTCTAAAAAATTCTCTAATATGATCTTACAATTTTCTCTCTCCAAATATTGAGTTCTCTGAGTACTAGGCAAAAACAGGTGAAAAATAACCTAAAAAACCTATTTATAATATTTAAAATTCAAGTACAAAACAAAATAGGAGAACAGGTCGGCACGCCATACAAAAGGTGATCTATGAGGCGTATTATATTCCATAACCCATAATTTGGGTCTTATACAGAGCTCTTAGGAATTTGGACTTCAACTTTACGAAACCCCTCTACGACTCACAAAGTGGTTTACGACCTGTAAAGGGGGTTTTATCTGATGAAATCCCTGAAAGACCAAGTCTCTGATCCTCAGGGCATAAACCATATTTTACTACTCGTAAATCTTTCCATGGCTCAACTGTATGTTCTTAGAATGAACTTCAAGAAACAACCCCTTATTGTATTTGTCCATGAAACCACCCTATTCCTATAGAATGATCTATGGCTCAAAAAGGGTCTTGTATAATAATAAAAACTCAGTAAATTCTATAATTTTCCCCAAAATCAAGGCCAACCTGTAATCCTACAAACATACACACAAAAACATATAAAACCAACAAACATTGCATTGATAACACACAAAATTCCATGTTTTGAGCATCAAAAGTATTATGTTTTCATAACACATCATCTTTCAGCATGCTCAACCAACTAGTAGCTACCCATAGTGGGAATCAAAGTTCACAGGCTTCTAGTTCTAGCTTCCAAGAGCCAACTATTGTGATGAGACTTAGAGGTTTTCTAATGATGAAACTATCAATTTTCACAAGGTCTAAGGTTGAGAAAGACCCCCAGAATTCTATTGATAAGATATGGAATGTGTTGAAAGCTGTGCATGTCATTGAGACTGAGGGAGTTGAACGTACTTCCTATCAAAATAAGAATATGATAAATGTTTGGTACAATCAATGGGAAGTGGGAATCAGAGTTCATATGCAACTAGTTCTATCTCCCAAGAGCCAAACATTGCAATGAAACTTAGACATTTTCTAAGGATGAACCCACCAGTTTTTCAAAGGGTCTAAGGTTGAGAAAGACCCCCAGAATTTTATTAATGAGATGTGGAAGGTGTTGAAAGCTATACATGTGACTGAGACTAAGGGAGTTGAACTTGCTTCCTATCAACTTAAAGATGTGACAAATGTTTGGTACAATCAATGAGAAGAGGGTCGAGGTGAGGAAGCTTAGCTTGCTGAGTGGAGTGAATTCGAGAGTGCCTTCTTTGATCACTTCTTTCCCAAGGACTTGAGGGACATGAAGATTGAAGAGTTCATAAAATTGAATAAGGAGGGTTTGACTGTTAAAAAGTGTAGCCTTAAGTTCATTTAATAATCTGGGTATGGCCTAGAGATGGTTTTAGACATGAGATAAAGAATGAGGAAGTTCATATCTAGCATTTGTAAACATGTGAAGAAGGAATGTAAAGGGACATTGCTGATCCCAGGAATAGATATATCTAGGATTATGGCCTATGCACAATAACTTGAGGAGCATAAGAAGAGAGAGAGAGAAGAGCATTTAAGCAAGAAGGATAAGTCTGCAGGGCCTGAGCCTAGCTAGCTAAATACAGTAAGAAAGATAAGTCCTACTTCCAAAAGAGATCTAATAGTGATGGACCATGATCGATAAGTGTGCTAGCTCTGAGTAACAAATATAAACAAATGTCCCATGGTCAGTAGAACTCAAGAGCGCAGGGTCCTTAGTCTCAAGCTAGTGTGACCCTTGGTTCAAAAGGGAAGCCACCTTATGGAAAATATGGCAGGATGTATTTAGGACAATATAGAGAGGCAGGGAATGGTTGCTTTAAATATGGCCAAATGGGTCACTTTAACAAGGAATATCTGATGTGGGGCAATAAATCCCAGTCTTCTACTACAATACCACTATCCGAAGGAAATTAAATAGATGTTGCACCACGTATATACAGTGTGATAAACTATGTATTTGCAATGGGAAAGCAACAGGACTAAGAGGTTGCACCAGATATTATCACAAGTATGCTTCGAGGTTTTAGTTTTGATTGTTATGCATTGCTTAATCTGTGTGTAACTCTCTTATTTCTGATGCCATATATGGCTACTAGATTTGAGATAGTGCTTACTTGAAACCTTTGTTGTTTCTAATTTTGGTGGCGAGTGTACTCTAGCTGAGATAGTTTGTAGAGAATGTGTAGTGTCCATCTATCATAGGGCTACTCATGTCAATTTGGTAGAGTTGGATATAGTTGATTTTAACATGATTCTTGGTATGGATTGACTTCATGCTTACTATTCCACCATTGGTTGTAGGACTTGGACAATTAATTTTCAATTTCTAAAAGAACTGATTCTATAATGGAAGGGTAATTTTGTTGTGCCTAAGAGTAAGTTTATTTCCTACCATAAGGCTATAAAGCTCATCTCTAAGGATGTATCTATCACTTCGTGTGAGTTAAGTCTGACAATGTTGACCCTCCTACCCATGAGTTCATCCCTATTTTTGAGGATCTGCCTGAAGTCCCTCCTGATAGGGAGATTGACTTCACGATTGAAGTTTTTTCGGGCACTCAAACTATCTCTATTCTGCCATATAAAATGGCCTTTGCTGAGTTGAAAGAGTTGCAAAAGCAGTTGAAAGATTTGCTTGAGAAGGGGCTGAGTGTTTCTCCTTTGGGTGCTTCGGTTCTATTTGTGAGAAAGAAGGATAGTTCTCTCAGAATGTATATTGAATATCACCAATTGAATAACCTACCAATCAAGAATAATTATCCTATCCCAAGAATTGATGACTTTGTTGACCAACTTTAGAGTGCCACTGTTTTCTCCAAGATAGACCTTAGATCAGGTTACCACCAGTTGAAAGTGAGAGAATGTGACATTCCAAAAATTGCTTTTCAAACTCAATATGCTCACTTTATGTTTTTTTGTAATGTCTTGTGGGTTGACAAATGCACCTATAACATTCATGGATTTGATGAATAAAATATTCAGACAGTACTTTGATATGTTCATCATTGTGTTTATCAATGATAATTTGGTGTATTACAAAGATTAGAAGGAGCATGCTAATCACCTTAGAATCGCTTTATAAATGCTCAAGGACGATGAGCGTCTGCAAAATTCTAAAAGCATAATTTTGGGTCAAATATGTGGCGTTCGTAGGCCACATAGTTTCGAGTGATGGCATACAAGTGGACACTCAAAAGTATGCAGTGGTTAAGAACTGACCTAGATCAACCTCTTCGACTAACATGAGACTTTATTTTGGATTTGCCTGGCTACTACTATAGCTTTATTAAAGGATTTTCTTCACTTTCTGCACCATTGATTAAACAGACTCAAAATAAGGTCAAGTTTCAATGGTCCAATGAGTATCAGAAGATTTTTCAAGAGTTGAAAACAATGTTGACAACTACCTAATGTTGACCTTGCCAATGGAACAGATGGATTTGTCATTTATTGTGATGCCTCTAGAGTGGGATTGAGATGTGTATTGATGCAAATAGGTAAAGTTATTGCATATGCTTCTAGATAACTCAAGGTGCATGAAAAGTATTATCCCACCCATGAATTAGAATGTGCAGCAGTGGTGCTTGCTCTTAAGTTACGACACTACTACTTATATTGAGAATCTGTTGATGTATTCATAGACCATAAAAGTCTGCAATATGTATTGACCCAGAAGCAGCTTAATTATAGGCAGAAAAGATGGCTTGAATTTCTCAAAGACTATGACATGAAAATTCCCTAACATCCAAGTAAAACTAATATGGTTACTGATGCTCTTAGAATGCTATCCATTGGAAGTATCTCGCATGTTGAGGAGGAGAAAAAGTAGCTAAAGAGGTTCACAGACTGATATAATTGGGAGTGCAATTGGATGAATCTCGTAAAGGTGTAGTTCTTGTGCATTATGTGTCTACATCATCTCTAGTAGTGGAGGTGAAGGAGAAGTAAGACCAAGATCCTATATTATTACAATTAAAGTTAGATGTGCATAAGCATAAGGTGATGACTTTCACCAAAGTGGGAGATGGAGAATTGATATATCAAGGTAGATTGTGTGTCCCAGATTTTAATGGTATTCGAGAAATGATCATGGCAGAACCCTATAATTCTAAATATTATATCGATCTTGGTTCGACTAAGATGTATCATGACTAAGAGAAGTCTATTGGTAGATTCGAATGAAAAGAGCCTTTGGTGAGTTTGTTTCTAAATGCCCGAACTGCCAATAAGTTAAAGTTAAGCATCAAAATCCATGTGCAGTATCTCAAAAATTTGAAATACTGGAATGAAAGTGGGAGATTGTCACGCCCCAAAGTCCCGTAGGGCGGATTGTCACCCATTGCCGATAAGGCTCGGGAGAACCAACCTATAACTATATGCATTCTATACATATTATAAGGGTTTCCAACGTTTGACATGCCTTTAAGCAGATAAACAGTGATAATAAGCCAACAGGAAATGCATATGACTAGGCCGCTGGGGCCACGCTATCTAAAGTACGAGACATGACTTCAGTGTACTTTACATAGTCTACAAAGCCTCTAAATAAAGAAAACATCTAACCAGGGTCAGGACAGGCCCCGCCTCAACAAAATGTGCAATAAAAGATTTAAGCTCTAGATATGTACAAAGCTCTGAAGCAACCTGGAGCTTGATGACAGTAGCTGAATATCCTTTACTCTTA
>JAOTQJ010049172.1:0-14600 GCA_025642045.1 Solanum sejunctum
ACGAGGACAGATAGACCAGTAAAAATGCATTAAAGCTATTTTCTCGTATGTGAACTAAGAAAGGTGTAAGGATAGTTATCACAGGTCTCCCTCATACAAATCAACCTAGTTTCCTAGTATTGAACAAACTCCCTATGCTATTGTATTCTATCCACTCCAACATCTCTCAAATCCAGATTGAATAATAAATTTACTCTCAAGTTGGCCAAACTTTGAAGTATAGATTTAAATAATATAGGAATAATCGAAAAAAATCATTCATAGATGTCAAAAGTTAAGAACTACACATAGCCTATGGCTACTACCCCAGAATATGGAGGTTTAGCCACTTATGGGCATGGAATACATCATGAATGAAGAGGAGAATATCAAAAACCAAAATCTAAAGATCGAACTAACCAAATTATTGGTGGAAAATAGTTCTCCGTCGCCTCTACATTACTTCTTGCATAAAAACCAATGTTAAACCTAAAGTCTAAGATAGAGAAATAATAAAGATCCTGTAATTTGACTTTTCCTCATCGGGTCCTCAGGTCTGCGATGTGGATCCCTTGTTTTCCTATATTCTCGCTTAAATTGTTGTCTGGACATTTCTGCACAATTTTGAATAGGTTCGTGATGCAGACCTTGCACCTTCTTGGGTTTTGCGCCTTTTTGCATTTTACAGCTTCCACAACCTTGTTACCTGGTTTACCACGTGGACTTTTAGTCTCTTGGTTGCTTCTCTTGATCTTCGTTCTCCAAGTTTTTTGTTGTGCTCTTCCATTGGGTCTGGGTGTAATCCCAAACTTCCCAATCAATGCAAAATCCTGCAGAAACACAACCAATAGGTGGACTTGGCCCTACATTAGTGAAATAAGAGAAAACGACACTCAAATACCCAGACTCTATTAATTTGTCCTCTGAATTCACTCTATTTATGGGCGTTACTAGCTAATTAGATGTATAAGTACACCTAAGATCAATGACTTCCTCTTAATGATTGATTTAAGCCTTGAGTTATTGAATGAAAATTGAGTTGATGAGATGATTGAGATGATAGGCCGAAAAGCCCAATTGAGTTTGAGTTAATGAGATAATGAGAGTCATTATGAGACTAATTGAGATGATTGATTTAGGTAGATGGTCTTATGAGCATTGAATCTTAGGAGAAGTATTGAGTATTGAAATGAGTAAGTAAATCCAACTCGCACTCATTAACTACGCTATCAAGCATATGTTAGGATCGAATCATTCCCTTTTGAGTTGAAGTCCTTAAAAGCAATAGAGAACTCGAGAGACCATATCCCTTGTAGGCCTAATTCGTTCTTTACCTAGCTAGTACAGAATGACTGTGGCAACATCAGTGAGATTGTTGTACAATCACTAGCTTACAAGTGATTGTTATTGGATAAGAAAAACTCCAAATAGATTCTATGCTGATAGTACTTTGATTTGAGTTAATAGGATTGGATTGATGATATTAAAGGGTCATTGTCTGTTTTTTGTTCTTGCTTTAAATAGACATTTGACATTTTGAGAGAGTATCTTATGAGTTGATGCTATTCTATATTGTTCTGCCTATATCTGTTTCATTCAACTATTTTACATACTTGTATATTTCACGTATTGATGTCCATTTGGGCAACATTATTTTATGATGCAGAAGCAGGTACTAGAGATTGTCAACAGACACACCATTGAGGATCAATTGCAGTCAGCTAAGTTTGTGAGCCTCCTTTACTTTGGAGGATCCTCATTTATTTTTATCTAGCTATTATAGTCACAATTTAGACTAGCTTGGGGCGCTTCTTCCTAAGAGAACAAAGAGAGGCTAAGGTAAGAGAGTTTGTAAACTTAAAATAAGGCTCTACGACTTTGCAAAAGTATAGCTGAAGTTTACTCAATAGTCTCAATATGCTCCAGACATAGTTGCTGATATGAGGGGGAGAATAGGAATGTATATAGATGGGTTGTATAGAGGGCTAAAGAGAGATAGAAGGGGAGCAATGCTCGTGAGTGACACAGATAATTAGAGATTGATAACCTTGTACAACAAGCAGATGAGGAGAGGCAACATGATAAAGAGGAGTTCATAAATAAGAAAGCAAAAACATCCAGCCATGAGGTTGGAAGGAAGGGGAATGGAAACTAATTTATAGCACCATCATCTGTTAGTGCACCTGTACATAGAGTTAGAAATGATCATAGATCACAAAATGTAGGAGCCTATGGATAACAATCATAAGCCAGTGTGGCTCAAGGTTCATTGGGTAAGCTAGCATATGGCAAGTGCGATAAATTAAACTTGGGGAGATACCATGAGAGAAGTGATGTATGCTACAAGTGTGTCCAAATAGATCACTGTCATAGAGGTTGTCCAAAGTAGGCTGACTAGGATCAATTATCTGTACTAGCCCCACCAGCTAAAGGAAATTAGGAGGTACGATGATAGGCGTAAGCAGGGCGACAAATAATTTGTATGCCATAGGTAGTCGACATGATCAGGAGAACTCCCCAGATGTTATGACAGGTATGATTTGAGTCTTTTCTATTGATTATTATGTGTTGATTGATCTTGGTGCCATACTATCTTTTGTAACTCCTTATGTGACCAATAGATTTGATATAACCATGAGAGTCTTCTTGAATCCTTTGATGTTTCTACTCTAGTGGGTGAGTCTGTTCAAGCTGAGAAAGTCCATAAAGCTTGTATAGTGTCCATCTATTATAGGACTACTATCGTTGATCTAATTGAGTTAGATATGACTGATTTGGATTTGATCTTATACATTGATTGGCTTTACGCATGTTATGCCCCTGTTGATTATAGAGCCCAAACTGTCAAGTTTCAATTTTCAAATGAACCAATTCTAGAGTGGAAGGGTGATTCCATAGCACCTAAGAGAAAGTTTATCTCCTATCTTAGAACTAGAAAGATGATTGCTAAGGGTTGTATCTACCACCTTGTAAGAGTTAAATCTGATGATGTTGAGTTTTCTACTCTTGAGTCAGTCCCAATTGTGAATGAGTTTTCAGAAGTGTTTCTCGAGGATCTTCCCGGAGTCCCTCCTGTTAGGGAGGTTGACTTGGGATTGATGTTCTTCCTGATACCCTACCTATCTCGATCGCACCTTATAGAATAGCCCCTACTGAGTTGAAATAATTGAAATAACACTGAAAGATTTGTTAGAGAAGGGCTTCGTAAGGCCAAGTATTTCTTCTTGGGGTGCTCCTATCCTATTCATACAAAGGAAAGATGGGTCTCTCAGAATATGTATTGACTATAGGCAACTAAATAAGGTCATGATAAAGAATAAGTGTCCTCTCATAAGGATAGATGATTTGTTTGACCAAATTCAGGCTGCCTCTTATTTCTCAAAGATAGATCTCAGACCAGGCTACCATCAGTTGAAAGTGAGGCAATGTGATATTCCAAATATAGTTCATAGGAGGACTAGATATGGCTATTTTGAGTTCTTTGTCATGTCCTTTTGGTTGACGAATGCACCTACAACCTTCATGGACATGATGAATAGGGTGTTTAGATAATATCTTGATATGTTTGTGATTGTATTCATTGACGATATTTTAGTGTATTCAAGAGATAAAAGAGGAGTATGCAAATTATCTCAGAATTGTCCTCCAAACATTTAAAGACCATGAGTTATATGCAAACTTCTCCAAATATGAATTTTGGCTTAATTTATAGGTTTTGTAGGCCATATTATCTCCGATGATGGTATTTGAATAGATTCTCAAAAGATTGAAGCGGTTAAGAACTAACCCATACCGACCTCTCCAATTGATATAAGAAGTTTCTTAGGGTTGGAAGACTACTACCATAGATTTGTTAAGGGATTTTCTCCCCTTTCCATACAATTAACTAAGTTGACTTAGTAAAAGGTAAAGTTTCAGAGATCCGACGAATGTGAGAAAAGTTTCTAAGAGTTGAAGACTAGACTGACTAGTACACCAGTCTTAACCTTGCCCAATGATATAGAAGATTTTGTAATCTATTGTGATTCTTCGAGTGTTGGATTAGGATGTGAGATCATGCAGAGAAGGAAAATGATAGCCTATGCTTCCAGATAACTTAAGATTCATGAGAAGAACTATCCAACCCATGATCTTGAGTTGGTAGGCTGGTGTTTGCACTTAAAACCTAGCGCCACTACTTGTATAGAGTGCATGTGGATGTGTTCAACAACCACAAGAGCTTGTAGAACGTCTTCAGTCAGAAAGAGCCCAACCTGCGATAGAGAAGATAGTTGGAGTTGCTCAAGGATTATGACATGAGCATTCTCTAACATCTTGGTAACACTCACATTATTGCTAACACTCTTAGCAGGTTTTCAATAGGTAGCACAACCCGTATTGAGGAAGGAAATAAGGAACTAGCTAAAAAAGTGCATCAATTGGCTTGATTGGGAGTTCAATTTGAGGAGAATGATGGGGGAGGAGTTAATATCATAACGTGTCTACTTCATCTTTAGTGGTAGAGGTGAAAAAAAAGCAAGATCGAGATCCTATCGTACTTTAATTGAAGGAGGTTGTCCACAAACAAAAATTGATGGCCTTCTCCAAAGAGGGAGATGGGGTGTTGAGATACTAGAGTAGATTGTCCATTCCAGATATTGATGGTATTCGAGATAGAGTCATGGCTGAAGCTCACGACACTAGATATTGCATTCATCCTGTATCGACCAAGATGTACCATGACTTAAGAGAATTCTATTGGCGGAGTGGAATGAATAGGAATATTGTTGAGTTTGTCTCAAAGTGCCTGAATTGTCAGTAAGTGAAAGTTGAGCATCAAAGGCCATATGGATTAGATCAAAACTTTGAGATTTTGGAATGGAAGTAGGATATGATCAATATGGAATTCATTACTGATATACCAATGTGTTGAAATCAACATGATTCAATGCGGGTGATTGTGGATTGGATGACCAAATTAGCTCACTTTTTAGCAATTAATATAACTAACATTGCAAAAGAGTATGCCAAGTTATACATCGAAGAGATTGTGAGATTGCATGGAGTTCCCTTGTCTATCATCTCAGACAGAGAAGCTCAATTCACCTCTCAATTTTGGAGATTGTTCTATAAAGGATTGAGTACGAAAGTAAATTTAAGCACAACCTTTCATCCATAAAAAGATAGTCAGACAGAGCGTAAAATTTAGACATTATAGGATATGTTGAGATCCCATGTTCTTGATTTCAGGGGAAATTGGGATGATCACCTACCATTGATTGAATTTGCATATAACAACAGTTATTATGCAAGCATTTAGATAGCTCCCTATGAAGCTTTTTATAGGAGGAGATGTAGTTCACCAATTGGGTTATTTGAGGTTAGAGAAGCGAAGTTGATTGAGCCTAATCTTGACTATCAATCAATAGAGAAGGTTAAGGTCATTAAAGAGATATTGAAGACTACACATAGTAACTAGAAATCCTACACTGATGTGAGAAGGACAAATTTGGAGTTTGAGGTAAACAATTGAGTATATTTGAAAGTGTCAGCTACGAAAGGTGTCATACGATTTGGTAAGAAGGGTAAATTGAGTCTACACTACATTAAGCCTTATCAGATTAGAAGAGGATTGGGAAGATTGCTTACGAATTAAAGTTTCCTTCCAAGTTAGACGGAATCCATCCAGTGTTCCACGTGTCGATATTAAAGAAATATTTGGGAGATCCTAACTTGGTAATCTTTGTAGAGATAATTGAAGTGAAGGATAGCTTGACCTATGAAGAAATTCTGGTCCAAATCGTCGATCATCAGATTCACAAGTTCTCAACCAAAGAGATAGCCTCAGTCAAAGTCCTATGGATGAATCAATTCATTGAGGATGCAATATGGGAAGCTGAGTAAGAGATGAAAGGAAAAAATCCATACCTATTTGGGCCAAATAATGAGAATATTGAAGGTAATTTCCTTACCCTTTACTAAATTGATTATTTTTTCTTGAGTTGATTGACTATTCCTGAGTTCAAATAGAGTTGATTGATGATTGAGATAGAGTCGAGAGTTTGATTGATAGATGTAAAAGTTGAGAGGAGTTTGAGTTTATTCATGTCTTGATTTGCACCTTTATTTGTCATTCGAGGATGAATGATCCAAGGGGGAGATGATGTAATACCTTAAAAAATTAGCAAAATATCCCTAGAATAGAGATGTACATGTAATGCATCTTCGTATGCTCTGTTTAAAAATCTGAGACCGGATATGCAATCAGCATAAAAAATCGAGTGGGGAAAAAGTCTAGATCAAATTTTAGGGCCATAAGATCGAAAATAACTTTTTAATCCAAGAAGAATTCTAGTGTCGGGCACCAAAGGCACGACGTACCTGGTACGCAGACCTACACTTATTTTTTCAGTTTGTTTTGAAGAGAATTGAAAAACTTATTCAAAAAAATTTTGAAAAAAATTATATATATGCACGCCCCATCCTCGATGTGGATTGGGCCTTTTCTAAGTGAAATTTTTTGTTTTAATTTGAAGGGAATTCCAATAAATTTCCAATCATTTCCTAAACTCAAAACACGATCAAATTAGATTATTTTGAGCATAAATAAGGTCTTCAACTCCATTCTATGTCCTTTTAAAAGTATTTGAATGACTATCGCTTGAGAGGAGAGAAGAGGGAAGCGTAGATTAAAGAATTTAAAGGCAATTCTTGGAGTTAATTGTTGAAAGCTTCATCCTAGGTATATAAGACTAAACTAAAAGCATGACATTTTCTCTCATGTGCCCCATAGATGGTCTTAGAAGAGTGTTGAAAGTTCAGGAATCTACATACATGATTCTTGAATATTTTTTTGAAAACTTTTACTAATTACATGTATCTTATTATGCTGATGATCATCATAAAATTATCTTTCTTGAATTGAATACTTTTTGTGAGATATTACATAAACCCTATATGTTAACTTTTGAAAGTATGCATGAATGAAGAAAGGGATTGAGTCTAAAGCTTTGATTGAGAATGTTGATTGGGATTGTGATTATGAATACGAGAATGATGATAGACTGATAGTGTTTGATGGTCCATGAGTCTTCCCAAATGAACTCTAATAAATTATCTATTCGATGTGCCCTAATGATTATTCTAAGCCTTGAGCTATTGATTAAGAGATGAATTGATAGGACAATTGGAGTCTCTATGAGACCGATTGAATGTTGAGAGCCTCTATGAGGTTGATTGAGATAGATTGATTGGTTTGACTGGATGGATGATTTTATGATAATTGAGTCATGGGAGAAATATCGAGTACCCAACGAGTAAGAATTAATCCAACTCACACTCGTTAAACTATGTAACCAAGCATAGGTGAGGATTAAGGTCATCACATCACATTATGTTGAAGTTTCCTCTAATTAGAAGTCCCTCATATCAATAGAGGACATATATATTTATGTCTCCATTTGGACTTGTCCATTATGGTTTCAATTCCTTTCCTACCTGGCAAGTACGGAATGGCTGTGGCAAGTGAGATTGTTGTATAATTACTAGCTAATAAGTGATTGTTATCAGATAAGAGAAACTCCAGAAAGTTCCCACATTAAGTACTCTGAGTTGAGATATGATTAGATGAAATAAGATGAGTTGAGATGAGTCCCTTTGAGATGATTTCGATTGGTTGATGGGGTTTGATGGGTTGATGGGTCACTTATCTACTCTTTATTCTTGCTTTAGATAGACATTTGACATACTGATTTGTTATTGTCTTTGATATTGATTGTTGTTTCATATTATTCTTCCTATTTCAATTTCATTCAACTATTTTGCATACAGTACTGACGTTATTCAATGTTGCATCATATGATGCAGATATAGGGATTAGTAATCATCAATAAGTGCATAATTTTGACTATCAACGGTTGGCACTGGCTGATTATAAGCTTTTTTGTACGTAGGGGCACTCCCAGATACTTGAATGGTATCAACCCCTTCTTGAAACCTGTGTAGTTTAGAATTTATTCTTATTGCAGATCAACAACCCTTCCAAAGTATATATTACTTTTACTCTGATTTGTAACTAATCCTAACACTTTTGAGAACTACAGGAAGCTATCAAACATCATTCTTACTGATTGCAGATCTCCCCTACTGAATAGTAATAGATCTTCTGTAAAACTAAGCTAAACAATATTTTGTTTCTAGCACTAGGGGTGGAATTTGAACCCTTTTTTGTCTTTCAGTTATTTCAGTAGCCTGGTAAGATACTCCATTGCTAGAATGAAGAGATAAGAAGATATTAGATCCCTTTGTCTCACCCTTCTCTTTGACTTAAACTCTGGAATTGGAACACCATTAATTGTGATTGAGTATCTTACTATTCTAACACAAGTCACGATCCACATGGAAAATTTCTCTGGTACTTATAGCCAATTTAGCGCATCTTCAAGGAATTGCCATTCAATAAAATCACATTTTTTTTGCATGTCTATTTATATTATACATCTAGGTGATATATCTTTCCTACTATATCCTTTTACAAGTTCATGACTAAGAATGACATTATCCCCTAACATTCTACTAGGAACAAAAATAGTTTGGCTTGGATCTATTAGATAATAAAGCACATCTTTCAGTCTACTAGTGAGCATCTTTGAAATTATTTCATATAGAAAAGTACAGCAGAAAATGGGTCTGTACTCTTTTATGGAGCTGGTGTGTTTAACTTTAGGGATTAATCTTACCATGGTTCTATTTACAAGTCTATAAATCTCATTTATTCTAAAGAAATTTAGAATTGCCTCTATTACCTCATCTCCCAGGATTGGCCATGCTTGCTTGTAGAATAATGAGTTGAATCTATCGCCTGATGGAGCTTTGTTATCATCTATACTCTTCAAAGTTGTCACCACATCCTTTTTGGTGAAATCTCTGATAAGTGCTAATTGTTATGGCCTTCGAAGTACCGGTCCAGCTTTTAGTATTTCCTAGCTTTCTACTAGCATATAAGATCTTGTCTTGCCTAATAGGTTGGTGAAGAATTCAAATGCTTCTTTGGTGTTTGCTATTTGGTCCTGATGGTTGTACCATCCTCTTTTATCAGCATGGTAATCTAGTTGTGTTTTCCTTCTTTTTCATCTGTGAGAAAATGGACTTAGTGTTTGAGTCACCCAGTTTAAGCTATTAAACTATGAACTTTTTATTCTATAGATTTTTCAACCATGGTCCACTTCTTCAGTTTTTCCTTAAGCTCCTTTTCCACTTTCCAAAGTGTTTGATTGACTGGTGTTGTCCTCATTTGTTGTTGTTATTCTTCCAATTCTTTTCTCAGCCTGATCACTCTCTCTGTAACTTCTTTGAAATTTTGTTGATTGAATTATTTCATTTCTTGCTTTATGTTTTTCAAATTCTTCCACACTCCTTGCATTCCCCTACCATGTATTTGCCAACCCCTCTTTACTCTGCATTCAAACTCTAGATGTAATGTTAAGCAATTATAGAACTTAAATAGTCTCTTACACTTATCCTTTTGTTCAACTATATCAATATTTATAGGTGAGTGATTAGAGAACATTGGGTTAATTATTTTCACTTCTCTTGGTGGCATGTTGATTATCCATTCATCATTAATTAGAGCCTTATCAATCCTACTATACATATGACCATTTGTCTATATGAAGTCCCATCCCACTGTTGGCATCTCTATTAAGTTGCATTGGCTGACACAACCCCTAACATCTTTTATTTCTCCCATTTGTATCTGGCATCCAGTTGATCTGTCATCTGGACTAAGTATACAGTTTAAATCTCCCATAATTTGCCATGATCCATTAATTTGGCTGCTTTGTCTTTGTATATCACCTCATAATAGCCCTCTTGCTTTTACTAAATGAAGATCATATACTACAGTAAGATGAAATTCCGTTCCATTCTGAATTGTATCAACCGATAAATATGCTGAGGAAATCTCTCTGGTACCTGAATTTTACTCTTGTTTGGATTCCAAGCCAACTTGATTCTACTCTTACTTTACCCTATAGCATTAATATACCTCTCCCATCCTAGCATTACTTTATCAATAATTCACCTATTATTTTCTTCTTTTACTCTATGTTCGTGAATAGCTATAACACTAACATTATTATTCCTCAAAAACAACCTTAGTTCCTTTTGCTTCACCATTTAGTTGAAGGCTCTTACATTCCAAAAGACTATCATTTGTCAAGTTTATCAGGTGGTGCATCATCCTATTCTTTCTCTTCACTTCCACTTATCTCTCCAACCTCATACCTATTGTTATAGTTATTCAGTGTGGTGGTCTGCTGTTCTTGCTGACTTTTTCTTGTTGATTTGTGTTTGACCACTTGCCAACAATTAGTCTATTGCTCTGGTTGTTGTTTCTCATCTTCTTTCATTGCTTCAGCCTTCTCTTTCCCTATATCATATGTTATTATTTTATTATTTGTTGCCTTGCATTCTTTCATTGGTCCCTGCTCTTGTTTCTTTGGCATTGGTTCTGGGAGCTTTTCTCTAAAAGTATGGCCTGCTTGCAAATATTTTTAACTATAGAGGGGCTTCCATTCATATAACACTATTTGTTTAAATACCTTTCCTCTGGCATCCTGTATTTTCACACTCTTTGGTAATTCTTTAGTAATATCCATCTCTATCAAAATTCTTGTAAATGAGATACTACTAGCCTTTGTAGTATACTCATCTGCATAGAGAGGTTGGCCCAACCTACTTCCAGTTTTACTCAACACCACACATCCCAACAATTCAAGGATAAGTCTGGTAATTTAATCCAAAGAGGGATTGTGGTAAGAATCTCCTCCTTGAAGTTAATTTTCGGGGTCCAAGGCTTCATGATAATCAGTCTTCTCATTAGATGATAGGGTCCTGATTATAAATTTTTATCCCTATCTTCCTCATTAGCAAACCTTATGATAAAGTATTCATCCCCATGGTATAGATATACCAAATTTTTAATGAATTCATTTTGGCTGTTAATGAACCTGTCTATGGCTCCTATTGTTAGTTTTATTATTACCACATACATAACCATAGCAATATAACTTTAGTACATATATAATTCACTTTTAATATATAATGCAAATGTTTTACCAAAATATAAATTTAATATATTTTAAAATACTTATAATACATTTTTATAAGATGTATACATCTTCTATACACAATGTGATTCATTTATATTACATGCATAATTCATTTTTAATATATATTATAATTTTTTAATCAAAATAAGTGTAATATATTTTAATAAATTTATAATATATATATATATACATACTCCCTTAGTCCCATTTTATGTGGCACCATTTGACTTGATACAGTGTTTAAGAAAAAAGTAAGACTTTTAAAACTTCTAGTCTAAAATCAATCTTAGATATTTGTGTGGTTGGCAAATCACTTCATTTAGGGTAAAAGAAAATTTTAAAGGTAAATTATTTTCAATTAGAGAAATGTGACATTCTTTTTAGGACAGAGTTTGGGTAGGAGGTAAAATATTTTCAAAAACTTTATAAGAAATTGAATTTTCTTTTACATTTTATTTTTGATAAGGGGCCCTCAGGGTGAGGGAGGGAGGCTAAGGATGGAGTAGTAGAAGGTAAAAAATGGCTAAAAGGATTTGTTTTTAAACCTTTTAACATAATCCTTACTATAATATTGTTATCCATATTATTCATTAGGTAACTCAATTTTCCCATTAAAGTATGATTCGAGATGGGTATTAAATCCATTTTACTTAACTCATATTTGATCGACTCGACCCTCTCATTTGTCACTCCTATTAATGAGTAATGAACATATTGTTATATGGCCCTTATTGTGTAAACAATTCGGTATTCGATAAATACCAAATACCAAATGGTACTAATGTCTCATACCAATCTCAGATTTAAATACCATAATTTTAAAAATTTACTTCTAAATACCATATCGAATACCAAATTACGAAAATTTTTATTTGATTTGATGATTCTGTTTTGAGTATTTTATGTCTAGACTTAGAAAAAAAAGATAAATACAAACGTCCAAATTATATATTGAAAAAATTCATTTCATACCAAATCAAAATCAAATGAATAAATTAAAACATAGGAATTCTCTTAAGAATAAAGAATTAGAATATAATTGAATTCATGTTCATATTATTAGAAAAAGTGGTGCCAATACCAAGTCACTTGTTTGAATGATACTTGATTGATAAAGAATGATTCTTTTGAAGTTACACCTACTTTTTAAAAAAAGTCACATGAAAGCTTTTAAACCTAGCAAAAAAGGCTTTAAGCCTTCACATAAGTAGGCGCAAGAGAAGCTAGCAGAGCACCGTGTAACATCCTATAAATTAAGAAATACCTCTAGACAAAAGATTACTCAAATAACACATCTTCCCAAATTCTTTTAGCAAATTCAAGGCCGAAAATACAACCAACATGAAAAATTATGTGACAAAATGGACTTGGTTGATTTTTAGATCAATCAGATTGAAAGATAATTTTTTAAGGTAAAAATGCAATTCTAGAAAAGATAAACAACAGGTCTGCGATGTCGTAGACCTAGGCTTAATTTTTGATCCAACTATTACTACAAGATAAGAAAATCGATATCGGATTAGAAAATTAATCGAAAAATGATTTAAGTAAAAATATACATAAAACACATTTGACAAATGTGATTATCGTGTATTTTGATAAGAAAATAGTTATTGAACGCGTTTTAAGTCTTCAGTAAAAAAATTAACCGAAGTGCAACAAGTTGACGTTGCAAAATTTCCGCATTATGGTACTGGACATTTAGTTTTAAAAGAAAAGACATTCTAGTCTTTTTGCCATCCATCCTAGACTAAAACTATGTCGTTTTGAAGTCATTTTCAATCTTATATCAATTCTCAAGCGTAAATTTTCAATCATTTATGCTATTCATCTTAAGAACAGGGCTAAGGAGAAAACAGGAGGCTAGGGTTCAAGAGATTTAAAGCTAATCTTCGATGTTTGATTCTTCTATCTTTATTCTAGGTATGTAAAGCTACCAAAAATCCAATTTTTATGCCTAATGTATATTCCTTATCAAGAATTCTAATCAAAAGTCAAGTCAATTTCTTTTCTATGATTTTATGGAGAAAACATAGAACCTTATCATGAAATCCTTGTTATTTTACAATTATTGTGCTATGAATGAAGCACCTCTCATGTTATTCGGAATGCCCCATAATTATAATTTCTATATATATCAAAAATCATGCGTGATTTTAAAAATCTAACTCATATTGTCGATCGAGCGGCAAAATTGAGTTGGAAATATACCTGAATTTTAGAAGACCCATAGCAAAAATTACGTTTTGCTAATTTTACAAATTTCAGTGGCTGTGTGCACCCAGGCCGCGATGCGCCTGGGGTGCGCACTAGTGTAATGGTGCCTACGCATTGGGTCCGCATCGCGCCAGGGACGCAGACTAGTGTAAGATTTTTCTCAATTTTTTTTTAATTTCATCCAATGGCATTAGGCTCATAACCTAATGCCCATTTAAACGTAAAATCCTCCATACTTAGCCATTTTTCAACTCTAGAACTCACAAAACCGTCTCTAAAACCTCTCCAAGACTTTATCAAATCTCTCATTCAAACTCAAAGATTTCAAGCTCAATTTTGGAACTCAATAACTCATCTCAAGATTCAAGTTTCCTTCATTTTCATTCTAAGAAATTTCATGTTTAAGGTATGTGGGTCTTCATCCATAGGTCCTTTTACCCATGAAGCCCAACCTTCTCTTTTTTATGAAAATTACATGATTTTAAGTCTTATTACTTATGGGTATATCTTACTATGAATTATGAACATAAATTATGTTGGATTTTATCAAATATTGATTGATTATACGTGAATATCCATTTTAATCTCGTACCATGAGTTTATTTATATCTATTGAAGTTTTGCATGATGTGAACTATGAAAACTATGAACTATTGTGAATTTTGAGATGAATTTCAAGATACCCAAAATGAGGATTTTTCGATAATATTGATGGGTTAGTTTGAATTGATTTACTCGTTATACTCTTGAGTTATATGATTTTGAACAAGTGTCATGAACCCACCATGAGTTTGGTGAAATTACATGACAAGAATTTCTAAGTTGTTGATGAACTATTACATGGTTTACAAGTCAAGTGATTTCAAGATAACTATAGGCTTCCTTCCAAGCATGTATTAAATTTATGAAAAGTATCAATGATGTTACAAGTGACAAGTTGAGCCCTATTTCAAGATATTATCCTCTTATGAGATATTTATGTCGAATTGAGGGATCAAGCATGGTTATTATTTTACTCTCCTGATCAAGTTCAAGTTAAGCTTACTAGAAGAGGTCAAGCATGTTAGTGAGTTACTCATGTCATGTTGTCATTTCTCTTACAAGTTGCTCATGCCATGATTAAACTTATGATTGTTTCAAGTATTTTATGGGATTAGACTTAGCATCGATTGAGGCTTATGATATGGGCTCGACTCAAGGGGTCCTTGTATAAAGTCCTTAGTCTCTAAACTATGTGCCACCATAGGATTCTATTATTTTTCCTAAATGGGTTTTATTAGTAGATCCATCTAGTTCATGTTATCATGTTTGGTT
>JAOTQJ010049181.1:0-14598 GCA_025642045.1 Solanum sejunctum
ATCCATATATCCTCATATGCAACTTGTCCTCAATTCCAACTCCAAATTCGAAATTCAAAATTCAACTAATAACCAACTTTTTTTTTTCATGTTTTACCTTCATTATAACGCACCCCTAACACACCCACAAGATTTAATTAACAATAATTGAGCTTGAAATTAACATACTTTCAAGCTCCTTACAAGACCCACATCTTCCTAGCCGTCGAACCAAACATTTTCTTGATCAACTAACGCCTCTACGTCACTTAGGGGATTCAATATAATGAACTTAGAGCGTCAAATACTCAAAAACTCAAAAGAAAATAATTTTTTTCACAGCTGCTGACCGAGACTTAGTCTCACAAGTTTTTCTCAAACTTTTTCTAAGTATAAACTCCCTCTCTTGTAGAAGATAATCTGACAAGGTTATATATATAGACCCAAGTCCACACATGGACCAATAGGAATTGAACACACACATGACCCCACACATTTTTATTCTTAAGGATTAAACTTAGAGCAAAATTAACTTTTGATCCCAAACTTTACCAAATTGAACTAATTAAGGACTTTTGGGTTCTAACTTACGGGGTCTAACAAATGAAATTCAAGAAGTCAATATATTTTCTTAAATTGAAAAAAAAAATAAATTATTATGAAAAATATTTTACAATATGTTTAAGTCAACTAAACATGAAAAAATTGGAAAAAAAAATTCTCTATACCAAACACACCCTTAATTAGGAAGAAAAATCAGTGATACTAGTGTTTATCATAAAAAATTATAATTATATTTATTTATATATAATTTTATATAATTAAAAGAAATAAAGTCTAGCATAGGATTATGCCACATGACAGAATGAGATAAAATCATGTATTAATTTTTGGACAATAGTTAGTTAGTAATAATTAGTTAGTATTTATTTTTAATTTTTACAACTTTTTAAAGATTTAGATTTTGCAGTCACTTTTTTTTAGTACTTATTTATTTTACTTATTTATAATTTTTAGAATATACCAAACAGAGTATTTGGAGTGCAAATTTAGTGTCAAGAGGGATAAAGCAGAGTGACGCTTATCACTCAATCTATTCCTAGGAGAGAAAACTTTAAACATCTTGGCTCCATCATCCAGAGTACTGACGATATCGACGATGATGTCAAACATCATGGACGAAATGGAAGATTACCTATAGAGTATTGTATGATAGGAAGATACCACCTAAACTAAAAGGTAAGTTTTATGGAATGGTAGCTAGACCAACTTTGTTCTATGGGGTGGAGTATTAGTGGATAAGAAAATCACATGTTCAACTGATGCAGGTCGCAGAGATAGAAATATTGAGATGGATGTGGGGACATACTAGGTGTGATAAGATTAGGGATGAGATCATTCGGAAGAAGTTAGAGGTGTGGCCCCTGTGGCTGATAAGACGAAGGAAGCGAGACTGCAATAGTTTGGACATGTGTAGAGAAGAAGTACCGATGCTCCTGTTGGGAGGTGCGAGAGGTTGGATTTAGGGGCTACATGAAGGAGTAAAGGTAGACCAAAGAAGTATTGAGGGAGGTGATCAGACAAAATATAGAGACACTTGATCTCACCGAGGACACTACCTTAGATAGAAAGGAGTGGAGGTCACATATTACGAAATGAATCATTTGAGGTATTATCTTCTTTTTGTTTTCCAGTTTTACCCTGATTTTATCCAATTTCCTTTCATTTTTCTTTATAAAAATTAAAAGTGTTCTTATAAATATATATGTGTGTGTGTGTGAGAGAGAAGGAAAGTCCCCCTTAAAATATTATTTAAAATATTAGAAGTTATATTAAAAAAAGGTGTTGAGACTGATTTACGAACATGTGTTTTTGATTTATATAAAGTATAAATAACTAAATTTATTATAAAGAGGATACAAAGAAACCAAAAAGATAATAATTTTTACTCTTTATTTAAAATATTTGGATGAAAATAAAACACTATAAAAAGAAGAACGAAAAACAAAGGGAATGAGTAGTGTCACACTTATAAAATTGAAAAAAGTTGCGGAGGGAATATTTCTCAAGATATAGTCAAACCATGCAAACTTTTAATATTTTGGACTAAAAATGATGATATTTTGGAGTTAGTAAAACATCATTGATGTTCTAATGATGGGTTTGATTTTTCTGAAGTTAAAGGATAAACAAAAGAAGACCAAAAAAGCACTTTCTAAGTAGAGTAAGGAGAAATTTGGTGATATTATTAAGAAGTTAGTGATAAGAGAGGAAATTTTCAAGCTTAAAGAAGAGTTGTTTGAATAAAACCAAAGCTCTGATAATAGAATTATTCTGTAGAGAGCTCAAGCTAGCTGCGTTAAAAAAATATTTGTATTATGAAGAGAATTTTAAAGAGAAAAGACAAGTTTGCAATGATTTACCAAGGATAGAAAAAACACTAAATTTTTTCACTATTTAATTAAGAGGAGAAGAGAAAGTTTGCACGTGAACATTGATGTTCAAACCATCCTTAATCACTGCTACGACTTCTTGCATTATCGGCATGGGTAGAAGAAGCACAGATATGCATTTCACCTACTCATAAACAAAATAGATATGATGTATGATCAATATAATCTCTAACTCAGATAATGATTCATCATAGAAAAAGACTTACCTGTTACACTTGCTTTCAAAGCAACAACAAACGTTGAGCCTAAACTCTACAAATTTAAAAGTGAAAACTAAGTAAGCTCTCTAACTATTTGAAAGAAGACAGAAATATGAGCATAGAAAAACTCATTGTAGTGGCAGTATACTAAAGTAACTTCAGATTTCCTCTAGCTACTCTTGTTTTGTTATTTCACAAACCTATCGAGCTCCCATAGATTTCCTGTATCAATTTTCTCTATGCCCCACTTCATAGCCATCAAAACAAATGGAGGATGATTTTCTGAAGGTAAATTATCAAGAGCTTCAGTAAGTTTTGTTATTTCTTCATTTGCCATCTGCCTCTTATTTTTCAGATCCTTAGCCCTAGGTTTTTGTGGAACTAGTATCCCACTGATCTTATGAGAAACTAAGGGTTTCTCCTTTTTGTCGTTCTTCAATTTTTTACTACTTCCATAAGGCCTTTAATAAGGTAGTTTGTCCTTCACATGAAGGTATTCAGAGTTATTATAACACTTATTCTCCTTTTGGATCCTCTTCCCCCTCTATATAACTCCACCAATTTTTGCGGGGTTGTCTTTTGCAATAGCTGCAACACTAGGTGGCCAAACTAAAGGACTAATAGAGATTTTCTCACAAGCATAAACCAAAACAAGACTACAAAGGTTCTCTATAGCTTCAACCTTCTTCACCAAACTATTAACATGATCTAGCTCACCTCTAACCTACTTTTAATATTTTTAGTTGCAACAATCGACACTGATCCAGTTAACTTAATTCTAAAGGTATGAAACTCTAGAAATCATAGTAGCTACCTCATTATTTCTACTAGGGTGGCTATCCCACCACCATGGTCTCCTCTATCGACAACCCCAACACGACCACAACCTCCTTAGAACAAGAAAAAGTTTTTTATTTCAGGTTTTATGGTTTTTATTTCAAGTGGATCGAGGATTCTCTGGCAAAGTTTATACCCAGAAAACCAAGAAGATAAACATTTCGCAAGACACCACCACTGGTATAACCTCATTAGAGACATCTAAATTTTCAAAATCGAAAAATATACCACCTTGAACTCAGGATCTTTTGGTCACTAATTTTGCCTTCTCGGGAGTTATGTTTGACGATTCTGGTGGCATACTCTATTAAAGGACTTAAATATAGTGTTCATGTTGGCATCAAAAGTACTTAAAGACATCGGACATAACTCCCGAGGAGGCATAATTAGCAATCAAAAGATTTTGAGTTTGAGGTAGTACCTTTTCTGATTTCGAAACATTAGATGTCTCTAGTGACGTTATACTAGTGGTGGTGGCTTAATAAACATTCATATCCTTAGTTCTCTCATTATAAACTTTGCCAGGGAAATAATTTTTTCCTTGATCCATATGAAAGAAAAATCATAAAACCTTAAAAAAATCACATTTTTCTTCTCCTAAGGAAGCTATGGTGGGGCTGTAGTCGTAGATAGTGGAGAAGGGGAGGGGGGTAGCCTGTCTAGTGGGAATTATGAGGTAGCTACTATGATTTCTAGGATTGAATATGGGATTAGGATTAAGTTAACTAGATCAGTGCCGATTGTTTCGATTAAACATCTTAAAAGTAGGTTAGAGGGTGAGCTAGATCATGTTAAAAGTTTTGAGAAGAAGGTTGAAGCGAAGGAGAACCTTTTTAGTTTTGTTATTGTTCGTGCTTATGAGAAAATATCTAGTAGTCATTTAGTTTGGCCACCTAGTGTTGCAGCTATTGCAAATGACAACCCCACGGTAATTGGTGGAGTTGTAAAGAGGGAGACGAGGATATGAAGGAGAATAAGTGTTATAATAACTTAGAGTTCCTTGTTTCCAAGGAAAGACTATCTTATGAAAGTAGAAAAAATGCAAAGAATGACAAAAAGGAGAAGAAGCCCTCAGTTTCTCATAAGGTCAGTGTGATACTATTTTTAAAACAATCCAAGGGCAAAGTATCTGAAAAATAAGAGGGAGATGACAAATGAAGAAATAAGAAAACTTAATGAAAATCTTGAGATTTTACTTTTAGAAAATCCTCCTCCATTTGTTCGGATTGCTATGAAGAGAGGAATAGTGAGAATTGATACAACAACTTTGTGGGAGCTAGAAAGGTATGTGAAACAATACAACAAGAAAAGCAAGAGGAAAGCTGAAGTTGCTCAGTATACTGCCACTATCTTATGAAAGACTATCTTATGAAAGTAGTAAAAATGCAAAGAATGACAAAAAGGAGAAGAAGCCCTCAGTTTCTCATAAGGTCAGTGTGATACTATTTTTAAAACAATCCAAGGGCAAAGTATCTGAAAAATAAGAGGGAGATGACAAATGAAGAAATAAGAAAACTTAATGAAAATCTTGAGATTTTACTTTTAGAAAATCCTCCTCCATTTGTTCGGATTGCTATGAAGAGAGGAATAGTGAGAATTGATACAACAACTTTGTGGGAGCTAGAAAGGTTTGTGAAACAATTCAACAAGAGAAGCAAGAGGAAACCTGAAGTTGCTCAGTATACTACCACTACAGTGAGTTTTTCTATGTTTAATTCATATTTTTGTCTGCTTTCAAATACTTAGAATGCTTGCTTAGATTTTACTTTAGATTTTGTAGAGTTTAGGCTCAATCTTTGCTGCTGCATTGCAGCTAAGTGTAACATGTAATAAGTCCTTTTCTATGATGAAATATTATTTGAATTAGACATTATATTGATCATATGTCATGTCTGTTTTATTTATGACTGGGTGAAATGCATAGCGGTACTTTTTATGCATCAGGTTAGGGCACTTGATGATGTTGAAGATAATTGATTCTTATGTGTGTTTTTGTTACAACAAAAACATCAGAAATCTTTTGAACATTAGCTTATTATAAGTTCTATATCTAAAGAATGTTGATCTTATTTGCTGGAGCTTCTGGCATACATGGTCCATTCACTTATCTCAAACAAATGGTAAAAATGAGAGAGTTACTATGTTTAAACCTTTGATTAGAGTTGTTCCTATTTTTATTATTTGACAAATATTAATAAGAATGAAAATGATATATCATGGGGAACAGATGTTAAAGTATGACTTGATATGGAGATTAATGGAAATTTGTATGAATTTTCTTAAAATTAAAACATGAGATCTGACCTATTTTATTTATCAAATAAAAAAATAAAGAGGAGTCCAAATATGCAAAATGATCTGGAAGGCCATCCGAAAAAATTCTTCAACTCTATGCACTTTTCTTTCTCTATTTTGTTAACGTTCCGTACTTCTCTTTCTCCATTTTGTCACTTCACTTTCCTAATTCATCTATTCACATTTGTATTCAATGGCGGTTCGCATTGTCCAAATCACTTTCCTCTTCTTGGTCTTCTCATTGTCATCTTCCCAGTATTCATGTGTGTACTTCCCTCTTTTTTCTTCCTATATTACGTTGCTGCTGCCCTTTTGCTGATTCGTGGTGCTTGCCAGTGCTCACTGTCATGCTCCACCATGGCCCCCTTTATTCCATTTGATACGGAGGCTCTGAATCTCCTTAAAGGTCGATATGTAAGTAACCTTCCACTTAAAGTTTCCCCCCCTAAGCGTAGGTCTTTTACACGCTAAGATTTAACCTTTTCTACAGAAACTAGTGGTGCTTCTTTAGCTCCATTGAGGTGCTTGAAGGTCCTTGTCGTCCTTGATCTTGACTGATTCTTTTTTATGAAGTTTATCAATAATTTTTATTGGAGCATTGGCCTAGGTTACACAACCTTTTGCTCTCACACATACACCATTTAGTAGATCCATAGTTGTATAATATTGTAAATTATTTTTGTAATTAGGTACTTCATGCTTTGTAATAGGCTCTTTGCCTTGCAATCTGTGCATCCTTATGATTAACATGTAATGGGTTTGTATATTGGTTTAGTTCTTAGCTTGATGTATGGAATTTGTTGTTTATCCAACTTACAATCTTCCTACTTTGTTGTTTAATTGGCTGAACTGGTAGTATTATTTTATTTCGTTTGTACCTATAGCTTCATTTATAATGTTATCTGCTAATTTATTAGCTTCTCTGAAGACATGTGTTATCTGCACTATTCTTTGTCGTATGATCTCTTGCATTTCATCAATAACCTCTATTAGCTCACATAGGCATCAACAATCTTCCAGGATCACATCCCATAATATTCTTGAGCCAGTTTGCATCCTAACCCTCTGATAGTCCTGGTTTTTGCAATGCCTGAAGGCTTATAGAACAGCCATAGCTTCAGCTTCCATATTTATGTATATCTCTATGCTTTTAGCTTCAGCATATAATAGATTCCCTTTCCAGTCTCTGAAACAGAAGGCATAAGCACTATGGCTAGGGTTGCCTCTGTTAGGTCCATCAAATTGCATGCAAGCCATCTCTCTTTGAAGGCCTCTAATTCACTTTCAAGTAGTATAGTTTAGGCCTGTACTTCCTCAAACTACCTTGCATCTCAAACCATTGGCTAGGGATCCCTCTTATCCATGGATACTTCTCTTTGACAATGAATTAGAGGGTCTTTTGTCCTTATTGTACCATCCTTTCAAAGGGATAGTCTTTTCCATGTCTTTTAGCATTCCTTCTTTTCCATAATTCCCATATAATGGTGGCAGGAACTGTATACGCAATTTGGCTAGCTCTAGTTGACAGTTCTAGCTTCCACCATGCATGTATGAGTTGATGTGTTTGCAAGGCTTCCATGTTGATACCTCACAGGAAGAGAAGTACTTTCATAGTTTTTGAGCTATGGAGGCTGTTAGAAAATAATGTTTAATTGTTTCCTCTATCCCAGCCTCAACAGCAGAAACATTATGTTACCATACTGATATGTATTTTCTTGAAGATGTCATTAGTAGGTATTCTTCTCTTAATCACCTTCCATGAGAAGAATGAATCTTTTTCTTAGAAGGCACTCCCTTACTCCAAATTTTACTGTTCTATTCCTGCTTAGTTTTCTTCCCCCTAAGAAAATGATATGCTGATATTACTAAGAACTCCCTAGATGTAGTCTCTCTCTACCAAGGTTTGTCACATAGAGTCCTTTTTCTAGGCTTGATATCAGAGATGATAGAGTCAACAAGCTCTTCAGATGTATGCTCCAGCAACTTCCCTCTATTTCAGACTCCTTCTGAAACATCTCCTTAACCTTCATGTCTTCATCTCTTACTGTCTTATTTTCTGTGAAGCATAAGGCTCCTAAATTAGTCCAATTATCAAACAAAAAATTACAATTGCCTTATCTCACTTGCCACCATATCTCATGTTCAACCTCCTCCATGACCTTCACCATGTCTCTCCAGACTTGCAAACCCCTCTACATGACATAATTACTGGGTGGAGTGTTTTTACAATATTTATTCCATATAAATTTAGCCCAAACGGAATCTGTTTTAACCCTAAGGGGCCATTTGATAGGCAGCATTAGCAGAAATAAACCATGATTACATACGGTATTAGCTAATGCTATGTTTGGTAGGAATTTTGGATCTATGTATAACTAATCTATGTATTAATTGAAACATCATACATGGAAATAACTAATATCACCCATTTGGTGGTATTAGCTAATATCTTGGATTTAATCCCATGGGATAAATATATAAAGACAGAAATATCCTCAAATTCTTTTACTCTTTTTTGTTATTTTCATGTTTTATGTTTTATATTTGTAGTTTTGTATTAGTAAATTTATTTAAATAAATTAGCTTAAATTTTATTATTTGTGAGTTCATATTTCATAATATAAAAATAAATAAATTTACCATGTCAAATTTTTAAATTTTACTTATTTTTGGTTTCATATTTACATAATAAAAAACTATTTTGTCATCTCAATCTTTTTCAATTAATTTCGTTGAGTGATTTTATTGATAAAAAAGAAAGCTCAATGATGCACCTGATCTATGACCTTTTTTGGAGGGCTTGTTACTGACAGAAGGTATATAGGAATTGATTGTAGGACATGTCTAATTAGAATTTTCTTACCTCCAACTGATAACAACCTGTTGTGCCATGAGAAAATTCTTCTTGCAATCTTCCTCAATATCTCTTCATAATAACTGGCTCTTCCCCTCCCAAAGAAAACTGCGCAGCGTAGATATGTAAAAAGGAAATTGTCCTATCTGATGCCAGTCAATCTTCTCAACCATATTGCAATATTTTAGGTGTATTATCATGTAGGTAGAAGTGGATTTTATTCTTATTGACCTTCTGCCCTAACACCAACTCATAGTCCCTTATTACCTTCATCATTTTAATAACTAAATTCCTGTCCCATGAGCTAAATAAGATTGTGTCATCTGTGTAGGCAAGATGATTGATTTTAGGGCTCCATTTAGGGAGACCAAAGACTTTATATTCACCATCCTCATTTAGGCTTAACCTCTTGACAAAACTTCTGCCACAATAATAAATAGGGTAGGAGATAATGAGTCACCTTGTTTTAGACCTCTTGATGACTGGAAGAAGCCGTAGGACTTGCTATTTACTAACACTGAATACTAGTTGTTAGATAGCAATCTCCTTATCATATCGATAATTCACTCTACAAACCCAAACTTCCTTAGCACCTTAGTCAGGAAAAAACATGATACTCTATTATAGTCTTTCTCCATATCCAGCTTGACTACCACGTTTACATCCTTATTTCTCCTACTTATGTACTGTATTATCTATTGAGCAAGCAATACATTCTTCGCAATATTTCTTCCTTTCACAAAACGTGACTAATTCTGTAAAATAATTTTAGTGAGAATCCTTTCCAATCTTCCATGCATTATCCTTGAAATGATCTTATTAACAAAAGAGCTTCTCATTACTTCCTTCTTTGGGATCAACACTAAATTTGTTTGAGCCATTATATTGGTCAACTCATATCCACAAAAGAATGCTTTCACAACATTTGTAATGTCATCACCCAGTGATCTTAACCTCTTCTAATCCACAAAAGTTAATGTGGAAGCTAAAATATGTGGTTTTTGCCTGTTCAAAATTCAATACGCCAAGCTTCTCTTCCTCATTTAATATTACATTAGAATCCCATTTGAATGATCCATGGGCAATTACACACCTCTTGTAATCCTTGATATTCTTCCTATAACTCCAGTCTCTCAAGTGTGTTGTACCTTACATAGATCCTCGTTATCCAGAAGACACTATTGTTTGTTTTGAAGCTGATGGTTACATGCTGGATAACACCAGTCACCAAAATTACTTCACATTCTTCCCTCCAAAAAAACCAAATCTTTCAGAATGATTGACTCCTACATGACTGAAACCAGTTGAATTCTATATTGATCATTGTATGACGAATCCTAAAAAGCTCCATTAATGCAATAAATGACTAATGATTGCGTCTATTCAGATCCGTTAGTCTATCCATCAAATTTTCTATGTTGATAGACCTAATCTTCCAAAGTAAAAAATTTTCAATCATTGCTCACTAGATGAAGGTTTATCTCTACACTGCCTTGTCTTCACTTGAAGTGGAATAAATAACCTACCCTTCTTTTCACTATTTTTCAAGCTAGATGTATGTCTAGATAACAATCTACCCCTTGACTAACTTGACTAATGTTATATTCAATATCCTCATTCTCTTCTCTGTGCATTCTTCTCATAATTTCCCCTTCTTCCTCTTCGATTAAATCTATCCCCTTGTTCAACTGATAAATCAATGAGCTTTCCCCTTCCACATCTTTCTTCTTTCTATTATGGTGGACCTCTTCCTTTAATGTGCCCCTTTCACTACTGAATTCAAAAGTCCCCCCTTAGGATCTGCATGTTCCCCTGTGATGTTCCTACCTCCTTGTTATTTGTTCCATTTATCTCTAGAATTTTATCCTTGTTTGTGAACCCTTTGTCACTCTTTTCACTAGAAACTAGCTGAATCACCCTTTTGCTCTTGTTGCCATCCAATCTTGTCCTAGGTGTTTGTCCTTGCGACTACTGCCTCTTTTCCTAATCATTGGTTGTTTCTCCTTGCTCCATCTCCTCATCCTTGGTCTCTTCTTGCAATGCCAATTATTTATTATGAAATATATTCTTAGTGCATTGACATTCCTTTATCAGTGTAGGTCCACCCTTCTTCGTTCGCTAGTCAGGTAAAGGATCATGTCCCTCTTTGGCTTCTTTGCTCTGTCCCTTCTCTACCATAGGCATTGTATTCCTCTTCTCTTTTGCAACATCTGTTCTGCTTCTGTTCTCCTTTGGCTACATTTTCCTTCTTCTTTGGCAATAATTCTGGATATAACATATAGCATTGTTTCTCTCATGACCTTGTTTCTAGCGATTCTTACAGTATTCAGGCATATAGTCATACTTGAAGGTGATCCACCTTTCAATAATCATATCCTCATATTTCCTCACACCAATTTTAATTCGCTTTGGGAATTCTTTCAGGAGATTCACTTCTACTTTGACCATACCACAGCTAGGCCTGATTTGGTTTTTAGTAGCCAAGTCTCCTTGAAGTGACTTTCCTACTGCACTACTAAGTAAGAATATAGCATCCTCTCCAAAGAAATTTGGCGGCAGTGAAGGGAAAGAAATCCAGGATAATGCAGTGGTTATCTATTCTTTCGCATGAAACATCAGATCCCACTTAAATGTTCTAATAGGGAAAAAATTATTTTTTGTGGTTATATAAAATGTGGGTTTGGATAAAAGATGGAAGTAATCTTCCATTAGGGATTCCATAATTAGGATGTGCCTATTACACAGCAAATCAATCTTGTACTCCCCTTTCAATTCGCATCATTTTGGTATGATTTTTTGCATTCATGTATGTCAGGCCACCCATATGATAATTTCCCAAATTTTCGTTTATTATCATCTGATCAATTTCTGCCTGATCCAAATTACCTGTGGTTATCCATGCAAATACGTAATGGGCTTCATAGGGATCGATTTCAGTTGGGATTTAGATTGTTTCAGTATTTCTGCATATGTTTTAATTGACAATGATGTGGCTGGAACGGCCATGAATGATGGTTTTAAGAAAACTCAGGATTGTAGAGGCAGCGTACGGTTGCAGATAGTTTAACTACTCAAACATAGGTAATCTATATCTATTTGCTTCCTACATATACCTCTGGATTTAGCAAGTACAAAACACTTGGACTTTGTTAGGAAAAGCTTTGGAAAGTTATTAGTCTCTGATTACTAATTAGGCTACTAAATAGGAATCTCCTGATATAAGCAAGTTTAGATGTAATTCCGATGGCTCATTTGATCATAATATGGAGAAGATTTGTGTTACTTTTTGTGTTAGGATTCATCTTGGGGAATTGATATTTGTAGAAGCTAGAAGAGTGAAGGTAAGTTCTGAAAGGGAAAAGTGAGAGCTGTGATTCTTGAAATTGAGTATTGTATTAACAACATCCTTCATCTTACAATAAAAATACTTTGGGTTATTGCAAAAAGGAAATGGATGGACAATGAAAATACTTTGGGGTTATTGCAGTTGAAGTCAGAAAAATTAAAAGAATGGCATTGGACTTTGAAGTGGAGACTATGAACATTTTCAGAGTGGAGATTGTGCATATTTTCAGAGAAGGGAACAACCTTGTAAATTTTTCAACTAATGATGTGTTTAATGATGCAAGTACAAGAATCAAATAATATCAACACAGTTCAAGAATTTTCACAAAAGGCTAGAGCTATACTTCAATTAGAGAAAAATCAAGTGCCCAACATCATATTGAAAAAGAGCCAAAAAGGACCATATAACTTTAATAGATCTAATCAACAAACAATAGGCAACAATACAGGAAGATCACCTGTAAAGGGCGATCGAGAAACATACTTGGAATTTTTTCAAAATTAATAAACCAAATCTATTTTATCATCATATATATCAGAGGTTAAAAAGGATTTTAATGTAAGAAGTGTTCAATACCTTCTAAAATTGAGGGTTCTTATATTGACATCAAGTCAATTAGAGCTCAATCTATAGAATTCAAAATGATATTAAGTTAGATCTCCTTTTAGCAATTTTATCTAAGCTTTTTCGATCTAAAACCTTACCTTGAATATGGTGTCGAAAGCACGATTTGTAAGCTGAAGAAGTCTTCAACGAGATCAAACTCATGATGCTTGTTAGCCTTGTAAATATTGCTGTGGATGTCACTTAAGCTTGTTAGATTTGTTGCTGAAAAACGATACACAAGCTGAGATCGTTGGAAGAAAATGAAGGAGTAGGTCGGATTGTTGTCTCTGGAACTTTTGTATATCTTTCGATTTTTGTCCATTATTTTCTTTTTGGATTTTCTTTTCATCTTTTTTAACTCTGTAGTATTGTACTTGCGCCATTTTTGGGATCAAATAATTATTTTTGTGTCTGTCTTTAACAATATGGGTTTTGCCCAATTTATCATAAAAAAGAAAGACTATTCATAATAGAGTAAAAGAAAGTTCCTAAAGAAATTTTTTGGAATTGAATATTAGATAGGTTTACTCCATACATATTCTGAGTCAGACCCTTCAGATTCCATCGGACTAGAGTACATCCTGCAAGAAAGAAGAGTTGGGTGATGATGCAAGCTAGGAGAAAGAAGAGCAAAGGTAAGACATTCCCTTTGAGAACCATTTTCCAAAGATGCAACAAGCCAGATGTGGAGATCATAATTGAAAAACCCAAGTTGAGGGAAGCTGAAGGAAAAAACCCAAGGGAGCCTTTGATGTGGCGGACTGTGAAAAAGAAAGATGTGTGTAGAGTAAAATCTATGAAACCCTATTTCTTAGGGGTGTGTTTGAACAACAATGCCTTTTTAGGCAATGTCTTCCTTTTCTATGGGCCTTTGGACCGAACATTGTATGGTGGACCGTTTTGACTAATAAATAAATCGAACCCATGGTCCTAATCAATTAAAAAAGGCAGCAATTAAACTAAAGAAAAAACAACTTATACAATCATAAATGCAAATGAATTTAAATGCATGATTTCATCTTGCCAAAAGCACATAACTTCCAAAATTAAACAATAGAAAGAAGAGTCTTTGAAAGTGATTTATACTAATTAATCTTTTTTGAATTTATTATTATTTTTATATAATTAAGATAAAGTGGTTAAGATATAACCATCTAAAAAACTGTAAGTATCAAATTTAAATTTTGAACTTCAATTTTTAAATATTTTATTCTGGTTCTTTGCATACATCATAAATTCGCTTTTTTAGTTTTAGTTTTATCTTTTTTAAATCTTAGTATTTGGCTAAAATAGTAGCACTTTTTAAAAATACATATCTTTGAATTTTAAAACTACTATAATTTTTTTTGAGGGGGACAGTGGGGGAGAGAGGGGGCTAGTAGGTGGACAAGATGTAGGGATAAAAATTACAAGAGTTATAAAAGAGAGTGAAAACATAGCAAATTAAAAGTTGTTGTGAAAACTCGTACGATTACAAAATTTGGGATATTATTTTCTTCTTTTGTGTTTCCCCTAATTTAATCCTTTTTCTTTTGATTGTTCTTTATGAAATTACGAGTGTGCGTTGTTATGACATTTAATAATAAAAAATTAAAATAACTTATCATCTAAAAATCTAAATACAATTTAAAAAAAAGTGTATCCTATTATTGTCCTTATTTGCTGAAAAAAAAGTATCCTATTATTGTCCTTATTTGTTGTTTTACTATAATATGTGTTACTTAGCATTGTTATATCTATGTATTTTTAATAGCTTGTGACATGATATTGTTTTATTTCTATTATTTTGAGCATTGTTTCATTTAAAAGTGTTAGACCCCGTTTTTCTTAAAATAAAGAATAATTACCCAATTGGGAAATATTGTTGTGGATGTCGTGTAATTTGAACTTAAGTATATTTACGGTGTATAATTAGAGTATCAAGTGAATTTGGCGTGCATAATTAAGTTTCAGTCGAAAGTCCTCGATTGGATAAAAATAGAAAGTTTGGGACCTAATTGATCAATAGGCTAAGATGGACCACTTATG